>JASGXE010018690.1:0-10050 GCA_030068105.1 Sinentomon sp. SZTP_YWyxl
TTGTTTTAGAATGAAATAATGTTGCAAGAGGAAAAAAACCTCTCTGTGAAGTTGTCAGTTTTGATGTTGTGTTAACCTCTTTCTCATCTTATTTCAGGAGGAAGATTGAATTGATAAAATTGATTTTTTGCAAATTTTTGTTGTTTCAAATGCATTTTGCTCATCGATTTTTTTATTTTTTTTTTTTATTCCACCTCATTTTGTTCATCTTGTCACTGGAAGATTTGAAATATCATTGTGGACGAGGGGTGTACGTGGGCTGTACCATACATCCAAACATTGCTTTCTCTTATTTTGATAAACCGATTTGCCAAGTCTGGATTAGTTCCAGTGTTCCCAGTGAAATTAGTTTCTTGTACAGTAGTTTTCTTCAGAAAAAACCGTTTTTACCTTTTTCTATATAAAAAAAAAAAAAAAAAAAAAAATACGAATGCATATTTTCAGCAGATTTTTACTAATTTTTCAAATGAATTTTATAATTTCTCAAACAGTGTAAAAATTTTATATTCTTAAATAAATCAGTGAATTTTACAGACGTACTCACATTGTGAGGAAATTAATGGCAGTTACAACAACATGGGACCCCTTAATCTGGACACTTTTTCAAGGTTTGGGCTTGCTGGAGCATGAGCACATTGTTCCTTTTAGAACGGATGATGCCTTTAAAGCATCGGTGCTTCCGTCAAATATCCAGGCTTGTTTCACACTACCTCCCACTGACTGATCATCAGGGGGTGGATCAGTGGGAGTGCTGCCACCACCTACAAGCCAATCCGGACCGAAGCTCTATGCAGATTGTCCTGCATGGGCTCATATCACATGATGTTGTTGTCAACCAGTCACTAGACCAAAAACCAGCAACTTTTGACTCCACTTCACACGGAGACATCACGTCGTCCGTTGAGGCAGTGGGTAGACCCATCTCTCATCATAGGCAAGTTGATAAGTCAAAAGTTGCTGGTTTTTGGTCTGGTTGACAATAACATCATGTTCCTTTCAGACCGGTTGTGCTGGCTGTCCCTTTTGCAAGGAAGTTGATTGACAGGTAAATTTCAGGATGCCAACCCAGAGCAGACACACAACTTCGACATCGGGAATTGAACTGATTGCTTGTTTTTTATCCTTTTCTGACGACTCACCAATGTTTCTTCCGATCTCCCCGAGACTCGTCCAGTTTTCCCAGATTTAGCCCCAAAACTGATGCTTGTCACTTTCGTCCAGGGCGCGATTTGTAGGGGGGATATGGGGGATATTACCCCCCAGTAGAAAAATATTTCACCCAAAATTGAGGTATTTTATGCATAAATATGGGTATTTCGCCCGAAAAAAATGGGTTTACCCCCCAGTAAACTTTCAACAAATCGATCACTGCTTTCGTCTGTCTTTTTATGCTGAATGTTTTGAACAATGTCGCTCAACATTTGGGGGGGGGTGGCGGGCAACTGGTGCCAAGAAATGCCCTCTGATAGGTCACTTACGAAGGCTGTTCATTTATTGCTGAGAATCGCATATTTTCAGCAGATCAATTTCAAATGTCTGTTGACATTGTGTGTTGGAAAAATCAATACCTCAAGCCCGGAATTATGGATCGTGATGTCATACCGCCTTGGACAAATAAAAGGGAGCTAAGTGATTGTTGAAAAATAATGGTTTCCAATTTGAAATACATAGGAATAGAAATTAAAGTTTTTTTCACTTAGCTCCCTTTGATTTGTCCAGGGCGATACTATGTTGCAATTTTCGGAAAACGGAAATTCGGCCCTGCAGGAATTATAGCATTTCCCAAAAACAGAAAAAAACAGAAATGCAAGTGTTTCCCGCCCAATCAAGCCAATTTTTTCGCTGTTACTAAAATGCCATAAAATGAATATTTTTCATTTTCAAACAATTCTAAACACTTTTGCACAAAAAACTAGCCTTCATGCCCACAAAATGCTTCAAAAAGCATCAAAATCGAGCAAGAACTGGCAAAAAATTGGAAATTTCAATGAGACGCCATTTCTGAACTAGTGCACTGAATCGGGTGAAACAAGCATCTGCTAGATCGCGGAACTTTCCGATTCCTGAAAATTCAATTTTCAGCCGATGCCAAATATCACGCGCACGTGAAAAAAGGTGCGCTTCCACCACAGCAAATGAGAAAAACCACGAAAATTCAAATTTTCACCAATTCAAAACGGTTCGACCGATTTTGGCAGAACAAACGTCTGCTAGATCATGTTTATCCCTCTTTCCGATTATTCAAAATAGCAGCCGACGCGAAACGGCACATTTATTTCGAAGCACTGCCACAAGGCACGTGCTATGTACATGGTTCGCCTGCTTGGGGCAGATGGCGGCGTGCGTGCTGTGTACGTAATTCGGCGGTGTGGAATAATTTTGCACGTGTTCTATGTATGTAAACCGGACTTGAGAGGTTAAGGAAAAAAAGAAAAGTTCCTCGGATCGGAATTGTTTTGCTTTTCGAAAGGTTTTTGGGGCCTCAAAACCTTGTGACCACCAATGCATGCTCTGTGCATGGTGAATAGAAAAAGTGAACTTAAATCCCCGCAAACGAGAAATGTGTAGGCACCAAAAACTGCTGTCAACTGAAATTTGCCAAAAAGAACACAATCCCGATAAAAGGAACTTTTTTTTGGCCAGCATTTGAAATTTGCTAGTATTCACATGTAATGCATAGGTTCGGGAGCAAGTGACATGCGTCATTTGTGTCAATTGGAGGCCCCTTATTTCCGAAATGCTCAGTCATGCCACATACTTTCTTTTCATCCACATTCTCGTTTTTCATGCAAGCAACTTCAATTTTACCCACCCAGAAAAAAACCTGTCGAAAGTTGTTCATGAAATTATCGATTTTTACAAAACCAAATCAAGTTATCAAAACCAAATTTTCAGGGGATATTTCAAATGACCACTGCATAAGAAGAGATTTGAAATTAAACCTCTCTAAACATGCGATTCTCTGTAATCATTGAACAACCTGCGTTCCTCTCCCTTGCATCTGCTTTTAGCTTGCCGTGGTGGAAAATCTGTCAACTGCAACACCAATTTAGCCCTCAAAATGAACCGTGAAATTTTAAAATGTCTACAGCCGCAAACCCCGACAATTACATGAAATGGCATTCCTGTTGGGATACAGAAGAGCGAATTTTGAATGCTACAAGCTGGAAAGATCCATGTCTCTGAGATGATGGAGCTAAAGAATGAACTTGTTTGACAAAAACGTCTGGATTCCAAAAACTACATTTTTGGTCTTGAGTTCCAATTTTTTCTTGACCCACCAGGAGTAAAAACTCGTTAAGTCCTCTCCATTGAGAAATATGTTCAGTTTCATTACCGTATTGGTTTTTCTGAACTTGAATCAGAATTTTGTTTTCAACTGGCTTTTTATTTTGACTTATTCCTACTCGTATTTTTACCCGTGTCTCTGCTATTTGCTAATAATTGCCTTTCTTACTGCAACATTTTTTCTAGTCTTTTGTCTGCATTTTGTTATTTCATCGTGTTTGATGTCACAGTTTGATGAATGCCAAAAGTACCTTTTTTTTATCTTACCAACATCTATTTTTCATATTTTATCACTCTGTGTTGTGTGCTTCAATTTCTGTGGTATTTTATCATTGAAACAGGTGTTGTGTTGATAGTTTCGAGCCAGAGGCTGAGCAGAAAGTTGTGAAGTTGATCTCAAGCAGTGATTCACAAAATGTCTCTCGAATGTGAATAGAAAATAACTGCATCAACCAAATTCACAATTGATTTGAGGTTAAAATTCCACTAGTTTGCAATCGCAATTGACGAGGGGCTCAAAAAGTTGATGCTGAAGTGGAATTTTGAACTCGAGTCAATGCTGTGAATTTGGGTGTCTGTTTTAACCACTTGAAAAAAGTTGGGTAATGTTCGAGTGTATTCTTTTGTCTTTTATTGTGTGTGCATTGCACCGACCACTGAGCTACCAATGCAGGGCCTTCCTCAAAGCACTCTGCTCTATGAATCCTGTATACTGGCGGCGGAAAAAGATTACACATACATGTGAAAAATCTCCATTCTTGAGATTTTAGCAAAAACTCCATGCTGTAGAAATAAAAGATCCTCTTTCATCACTGATATCAAAATCTGACACCTCTAGAAAGCTCCGTTGCAATTTGGCGCTTTAATTTCTACCGTCTGCATAAGAGTAAAAAGAAAGAAAAAAAAGTTTCGGAGGCAACAGTTAAATGGGAAAAACACATGTATGAGTAATCTTTTTCCGCCGCCACTATACACCAACGTCCTGTACACCAACTCAATGAATGGGAAGATGGACATAGTGTACAGTGGTGGCGGAATTAATGTACTCATACATGTAAAAATTGCGACTGTTCAGATTTTAGCAAAAACTCCATGCTGCAGAAATTCAAGATCCTCTTTTATCACCGAGGTCAGAATCTGACAGCTCCAGAAAGCTCTGTTGAAATCTGAAGCTTTAATTCCTGCAGCCTGCATAAGAGTAAAAAAGAAAGAAAAGTTTCGGAGGCAACAGTTACATGGGAAAAACACATGTGTGAGTTCATTAATTCTGCCACTACAATACACACATTCCTCATGCATAAAAAGCCAGCTGCATGACTGATCCATGATGCCAGATTGCCAAATTAACTGATGATGGGAATATCCGGACAAGCAGGAAATTTTGCCCACTTGTCAAAAAACTCTTTGAACCCAGGTCTGCAAGTGCCTCCTGCCGAATTAATTGGTTGCAATATCAAAGGTGTTTCAGTGAATTGATTGCAATATCAAAACAGTCTTGAGCTCATGTCTGTAAAAACACCATTTGGCTGCAGCAGGCATTTCTTTCAACTGTCACAGTCTACATTACGTTAGCTGTTTCAAGCTTTATTGAAAGAAGCCCAAACAGTCAAAATTGTTCAAATTTGGTAACAGGAACTACAGTTCGCCTTGGACAAATTAAAGAGAGCTAAATGAAAACAGAGAAATGAAAAATATTGTTGAACAACAATGGGTTTTAAATGGAAAATTGCAGGAGTAGAAATTAAAGTTTCTTGCACTTAGCTCCATTTAATTTGTCCACGGCGAGTTGTTGTACTCGGGAACCTTCTTTCCAAGAATATTCATGGACATCCTTAATTCCCTTGGTGACAAAGTCAGATTATTTCAATGTCCATAGGCCTGTAAAAATAATTCTCGGTACTGTTTTGTGTTGTTATAGGTACCTACATACTTCCAAATGAATTGACACAAGTGCTTAGAAAGTCCAGACGGACACTTTCCCTTAAAGACGGACACTTTCCCCAATTTTGAAGGAAGGTTTATTCTTAAAGGGAAGCCATTTTATGTAGATGGATTTCAATGACAATAATCCGGAATCAATGAAATAAAATAACTTTCAAAATAATTCTGACTTCTTCTGTTAATTACCAGAGGGGTGGACCTCCAGGAGTGCCACTTCAGTCGCGATTTGCGATTAATAGCAACACTATTTCAGGCCATAATTCAGAAAGGTTTGTACAGGGCTAACTTTGTCGCAAAAATTGTTAGTAAGTGGTCCAATGTAATTTTGAGCAATTAACTAAGCCAGGTCAGTGTGGCCTAAAAAATGGTGGTCTCTGCGATGCCAATGAGTAAAGTGCTTACACAACTTGAAGACTTCCAGCAGATTAAAAATAGGTTACCCAATAAAGTGTTGGGATACGGTATCCCTGCGCTTTATCTTTAATCCGCTGGAGGTCTTCAAGTTGTGAACGCTCTTTACGTGTTCAATAATTGTGCTTTTTATTCACCATACATGTGAACTGAGCAACATTCCTTTGATTGTTCTCTGATCTGACACCTACATCTTTCTTGTCACCTACATTGAACAGTTTGAAATGGTGGGAGTTGGGCATAACAAATCTCGGTTTTGCTTTATGAAATGTAAATAAAAAATCAATAGCAGGGCGCTCAGCCACCTGAGAAATTGGGAAAACCTGAAAAATTAGGGAATTGTCGGGGAATTTCCAGAAAAGGGAAATTCCCCGACAATTCCCTAATTTTTCAGGTTTTCCCAATTTCTCAGGTGGCTGAGCAGGGAATGCTTGTTGTTTTTAAGGATCTCGAATTTTGGAAAAGCAACAATTGAAATATGAATTTTTTCGATAGATGCACTTGAAATCCATGTGCAGATTTTGTCAGGACTCAATGTGCAGATTTTTCAATCATTTTCCAACATCATTCCAATCAATCATTTTCCAACTCATGTGCAGAATTTGTCAGGACTCAATGTGCAGAAAATCTGCACATCAATGTGCAGATTTTGTCAGGGAATTTGTAAAAAGTCTCTGGAAAAGTTGGTGAATTGTTATCTGTTTTTTTTTTCAAACACTCAGCACCCCAAACAGGTATCGTAAAACAACCCAAACAGCAAAGTTATTTGATCTTCATGTTTATCGCTCTTTTACTCCTATGATGACCATCTGAGGAGATAGATTGAGAATTGATGAACAGTTCTTACGAGATTGCCTTTTGTGCTCAATTTCTTTTTTTGAAAAGCTCCAGGCGTGTACAGGTGAGGATTTCACTTCATTTATTTGATTAATTCACATTGATTGGTTGAAATGAATGACGAAATTATGGGTTAGTTGCTAGTTACATGTGTATGTACCTTCATATTTCCTCTCTTTTACAGCCGTCTCGTCCGCATCCAAGGGGGGGTTGAGGGGACCTAGCTTGCTAGGGGTTCCTCAGCCGGCTTCTAGCACCGATGCGTCACCTGACGGCTGTATGGTGCGAACTTGAACTTGGTGAAGGATCGAGGATGTGCATTTAGTTGTGGTCTTGATGGCCCACTTTGGGAAGAATTTCATGAGGACCGCCTTCTGGCCTCCAACACTGAGAAAATGAGAAGGGAACGTTTTGATTTTGAGACCAGGTCATGAATGACAAAAAAGGCAGTAAGGATGGTGTTCTTTAAATGGTGTGCTTTCTGTGAAACGGCCCTACGGTCTGAGGGATTCACGGAGAGTCTGAAAACCCAGGGTGGAGGTGCAATATAGCCTGAGAGGTTTGAAGTTTTCAATTGCTGGCAATGGAATTCCCTGTATAATATGCATTTTTTCTGCTATACCAACGCAATTGTGAACGCCGTCGCTGCGTGCTCGTATTTTTTCTATTTATGCCAATTGCGTCTCCGATTGTTTCCCAGGAGCACATCGTCTGTCTGCAGTACGTGTTTTTTCTTTTTTGTCATTTTTTTATTTAACACGGACGATGTTCAGATAATTGGGGTGCACCAATGTGCTTCAGCACCTGGTTTAGTTCAGATAGACTGTTTCAACCAAAATTGTGTCATTTCCACCGAAGCACTGAAAGGGAAAGTCACAAAGAGCAGCCGGAAATCCAGCCATCATAACAAATTCAGTCATCGTGAAATGGATTCGGAACAAAAGTTTTAAAAACCAGCACCCATGACTGAGGATACAGAACAAATTTCTGAAATCCAGCTGTTTTGACTGAATCTTCCGTTTGAACAAAATTGAACAAAATGGAAATCCAGCCATCATTTTCCAATAAGACAAAATTGAACAAAATGGAAATCCAGCCATCCACCAAGTCTGGAAAATCAATCATGACTGGATTCGGAACAAAGTTCCAAAATCCAGTCATCGTGGCTCAGGATTCGAAACAAAGTTCAGAAATTCAGCCACAGTGACGGCGGATTCGTTACAAATTTAGAAATCTAGCCATCATGACTAAGGATTCAGAACAAAGTCCAGAAATCCAGCTGGAAATCATCGAAGTTCACCAATCTGTTAATTTAAGTGTAAAAATGCTCCATTCTGAGCCGGATTCCTTTTGAAGCTCCATTCTTATAATTCTTCATTATTTTGATTGAAGGTTTATTCTAAAGTTTTCATCCCTTCTGAAGGTTCATTCTTATGATTTTAATGGTTCATTTCACATGAACAATCTGCGATGCCAAATTCACAATGAAAGCTCACTTATCGACACACAGGATGATTCACAATGGTGAGTTTTGTCATTTCTGCAACCAAACGTCGTTACAAATCTAATATGAAGTCCCATCTTGCAAGACATAAAGTTCTGCGGCACCACGGTAACTGCATGCTGTTTTTTTTTTCATTCGTTTTCTTCCTTTATTGTGATACGGAATTTCTGTACCCCATGAAATTAGAGCAACTGACAGAGCTTGTGCAGGGTGCCCCAATAAAAAGGAAAGCGAGTATCAACGCTGTTTTTTGCAAAAGATGGATTTGTGATTTGTTCATCCTGCATTCGAACTTCTGACCTTCTGTGGTGATGAAGGTAACCCGCTTTCTCTTCACAATCCCAGAAGGTTAAAACTTCGAACGCTTGATAAAGCAATCAAAAATTTAACGTTTGCAAAAACGTTTTTTGAGTAAACTTACCTTTTTATTGGGACACCCTGTATGCATTGACAGCATGCAGGAAGTGGGCCAAACAGTCTGAAGTTTTGCACCTTCTTTCTACTTTGGTTACAAACGTGAGGTACGGCGCTCTACATGGTTGCCCAAAAGACTTTGGCCGTGGGAAAAATGTAAATTTTCTATTTTTATCACATTTTCTGACCTGAAAATTTTTTTAGTTCTAACCACAGGTGACGTTTCAGTCGGAAAGTGTGGTCCTGAACAAAGTGGCGACATCTGTGGTTTGAGATGGAAAAAGTTTCAAAACACAAAACATGCTAAAACAGCGAATTTAAAATTTCGCTACGGACGAAGAATTTTTCACTTCCCTGTTTTGCACAGAGCTCCATCAACGTGTTGACATCCCTGGCTGAAGCTAGAAAAAGTTTCAGATCACAAAATCTGGTCAAAACAGCAAATTGACTTTTTCCTGCGGCCAAAGATTTTTGGGCGATCCTGTATAATGTTCGACTGGGCAGTCACTTTCTAATCACAAGTGGGTAGGCAATGCCCCTGCATCATCTCTTCATGGCTTGAGGTGTTGTCTGAAGTCCGTAGTAACATTCAGTTTGCTATTACGTATTAAATGGAAATGAATAATCGCATATCGATTGGAGGTGCTCTGCAAAAAGTGGAAAATGAGGCAAGAACTGCTTAATTTATTATGGGAAGAATATGCTTTTTACTTGTTTTATGCTGGGTTCGACGCACTACTTTTTTAATTAAAATGAATGAGCCATGCGGGAGCATGTTGAAAAGAAATCAGAAATACCCATCATGTGGTGGGCCTGTACACAATTGTTGTGCAACATGTGAAGGACTGCTGCAGTGCTTAAACAGAATCGACTCTCGTGCATGGGTTACCATTTCTGCTATCTCTTCGGGTGCCAACTACTATGAGTTGAGCATATTTTTGATGAAAGATAAAGAAGCTCGGTGCCAAATTTCGACCAACAAAATGATTTCAATCGGCTACTTGAGTGCGACGAATTTTTTCTCGGAGTTGGAAACATAATGGCTGGCTGCAAGATGTATCATCGAAGAATTTTTGTTTGAACTTCTTGGGGAAAATTTCACGTAAGTAGGCATACATTTCAAGGAAATGGACACTCAGGATAATGGCCAAGAAAGAATGTGCATATCAGAGAAACGCATGCTCCATTTTGAGCAGCAGTCTTGTGACTCAGGGTGCAGGGTGCTACCAAACTTTTTCCCAATGTAAATGCTTGGTGACTCTTGTTGAAGCAATTTTAAAAAACATGTTTATGGGCACAAAGGGGGTGATTTTGCCGACTTCCAGCACTGATCTAACAAGGTACCAGGTGGGTCTGCCGGCACATCCTCCATAGTCCTTTCTGAGAAGTGTCCGGGGGTGTCTGGTATCCCCTTTGGCCAAAAACACAAGGGGGAGTCCTTTGAGCAAAAGTCACAAGTGTAGCCACTTTGGCTAGAAGTCATGAGGAGTACTTTGGCAAAAAGTTTGGGGAGATAAGTGTCTTGAGTAAAAGTCATGATGGTGGCCATTTGATCAGAGGTAAACCCCCTTGCTCCCTATGTGTACATATGGTTTCCTTGTGTTTCTGATTTTTCCAATGATAATTTTTGATATTTCTAGCTGATCACAATGCAG
>JASGXE010018694.1:0-11247 GCA_030068105.1 Sinentomon sp. SZTP_YWyxl
TGGTTGGGAAGTGGATTTCACAACAGATCAGCTGCGTTGCAGCTACTGTGGTGGTGACGTTGAGGAAGATCAATCTGCATTGCCTGCAACAGATTGTCGACTGATGTTGGCCAGATTCAACAATCAGATGGAACCATTGGATGAGCTTCTGCGACAAGTTGAAGACGTTCGACTTGCACCAGAGGTTTTGGATCCTGAACCTTCTGATCTGTCCAGTATAAAGAGGTTAGCTATCTATAGGGTGAGTCAAAAGTCACGCAACAGTACGAAAATGGGGTCATACGAGTGATGGTCTTGCAGGTTAACATGGATATAGTGTTCTTGATGTTCTTTCTGGTCGATTTGGCAATGTTCCACCACAATGCAGTTTCGTTGCCTTCCTATTGGAGTCGGAATATCGAGTTAAAGTTGTCGAGACACGATGCCCGAAGTGTTCACTCGAGCTTAGCGTTTTGAGATCGGGCACGTGTACTGACATGCGGACCGCTGTTTGCGTTAATTTTTTTCAATTTCTCGCCAACAATATCCGGCCGCCAGACCCTCGACAGTCGACCCTTGTTCCGACGCCAAAACAGACGCATCTGGGCGTTGAATTATCCCCACAGGGGCGTAGAAGAATGAAGTTAGGCCAACTCCCGGTTGACTGTTTAGGCCGGCTCATCGTCGACCCATTCTTTTTCCAGGGAAATGATACTGGTCAGTCATACCTCATACCTGGACATACTGAACAACAGAATCCTGACTGTACTTCAAGCTATCCCTGCTCACGGTGTATAGGTCAAGCTATCCCAGCTATCCAGGGCCTGATGTGGTATAAACATGACGGCGCACCGGTGCATTTCGGTGTTCATGTCCACCAAGGACTGGATGAGGTGTTTCAGAAGACGGATCGGGGAAGGCCCACAAAAACGGCCACCACGTTCTCCGGAAATGAATTCCCTTGATTTTTTCCTGGCGAAAGACCATACCTGCACCAAGTCAAGGCCCCAAACAATGGCTACTCAGACAGCAGCTGCAACTCCATCACATTGAAGATGTTGCGCAACGTCTGGCATTCGTTCTAGCAGCGATTACGTCCAGATTGTAGTGCCGTAGAAGGAATAACCTTCCAGCAATGCATGCCACAATTTTTTGCAAAATCCAAACACGAGGAAAGAACGAAACCGGCGCCAGTACAAACAACCAGATAACTGTTGCGTGACTTTTGACTCACCCTGTATATATCCTGGGTTTAACATAATGTGACTGAATGGTAATACAATGGTGGTTGGATGGCAGGCCTAGTTGGATCAGTCACTCATATGAGAGATTTCCTTGGCGTGAAAAATTGTCGTTTTTGATATTCACCAGATGAAATCAAAATGAAATGTCTCCAGCACTGGATCGTCCTGGTGTCCCGGTATTGTCGCATTAGTTCCTTGCAGAGCCGTCCAAAAAACTACCTAGATAATTTCATAATTCCCAAGAGGACTACCGCAACCTCTGCGACGCCCAACATTGTGTTGTGTGTGCTTGGAGATCTTGTGATATGACTACATAACTGCCAGTCATGATTGCTGGTTGCCATTTCTTATTTGATTCTCCTGACTACCTATTGCATGGGACATTGGTTCTATCCACATATTTGAAGGAGGAAATGGATGGGTCAGAGTGTCACACACACACACCCTCACAACCAATAACTGTGGAAGAACTGGAAACTGTCTTTCCAGACAAATCACGATTCCATGTGTCGTGCGAGTTTAGGCAAACGTTCCGAAGCAATCGGATACCACAAGACAACAGACTTTTGCCGGGAATCCTTCAAGAGAATCAATCTAGACCACCACTCACTGGCAACTGATGCTCCCATGTTTACCAAATTACCGAACTCTCAATCACCGCAAAAAGGACTTTGGCCTCTGCAAATGACCACCCTTTGGTGACATCCAACATCCCATACAATTAGGTGCAGTGACCGCCAACCTATTTTGTGCACTATTCCAGGGTTGCCACCCACATCATGGGAAACCTGGAAATCCAGGGATTTGAAAATTTGCACCTGGAAAACCCGGAAAATCCAGGGAAAAGAGAAAACTGGAAAATCCAGGGAATTGGATGAACTTTTGTTGTTGTTTTTAAATGTTTTCTTTATGACAAGTTTCATCCAGCCGTTGTTCGATCTATGTTGCAGCTGGCCCGTTCTGTTGGCTCACCCTGGCAGGAAATTTGGCCTCTTGAACACCAAATTTGCCCCCAAAATGAATGCTCAAATTTCAAAATTTTCTCAGCTTCTGGGGGGCTCGCCTCCCAGACCCCCTGCCAGGGTATTTGCCCCTATGTACCCCGCTGGGGTGCTGCCCGACCCCGATTACTGGAGGGCTCCGCCCCCAGATTCCCCGTCTGGGCTGCGTGCAGATCCCTAGTCGACAGGGGACTGGGGATAGGGACTTGGAAAATCCGGGGAATTCTACTTTGGATTTTGAGTGGCAACGCTGTGTTCATGTGCAAGAGTTGATGTTGTGTACGGTGCATTTGACCCTCCACTTTGGCCAATGACAATGACAACCTTTCACCATTTTTTGCACACGTTTGTTGAATCTGCTTTTGACGATTTTAACATGAAGGTTTACAGTAAGTACTCCAGGACAACAGTAAGAAAACTTTTCTGCAGGATGAATTGAGCCTTTGATTCTGTGGCTTGGATCTGTTTTCACAATTTAGAGCCACCAACTGGCTCTCAGTGGTTGGACCTGTTTCGCTCAGACCTCAGCACGTTTTCAAAATTAATTCAGTCGAAGTCGAATGAATATTTGTCAAACATGTCAAGTGACCATCTGAAAAAACGGGCCTGCATTGTGTGAGAGTCATTGCAGACAGGAAATGAAGATGATTTTCATTCATTCATCCCTGTTGCTTTTCTTTCAGCCTTAATTCAAATGCCAATGCTCCCAGAATGGAAGGTGTTTGGTCTGGAGAAGCCACCAGAATGCAGAATATGCAGGTAAGGACAATACAACGCAGTATGCTCTGCAGCAATTTTTGCAAAGTAGGTAGTAAATGACAATGGCTGATGAGTCCAAAATGCACCAAGTGTGCAATCCATGCAAAATATATGCCAATAATTTCAATGCGCACACCGAGTGACTCCTGATAAAAGGTGATGTTGTGGGCTTCCAGCTGCCCACCCTCTTTCCATTAGTTCCATTATTGGCAGCCCACCCACTTTCTGAGTTACTTTTTGGATGCAGTTCAGTTTGAGCAAAACTATTTGAAAAAATAAACAGATAGAAGCATGACTTCTCAGATCATGAGAGCAGCCCGAATTAGTCTGTTCTCGGTTCTTGAGCCAAAATTGAATTATTCATGCTCTGCTGGAACTTTGCACAGTGGTGTAATGGTAAAACCATACACTACCCATACGCCCAATGGGTACAAATTTAGCTAGCCCATATGCCCAATGTAAAAAGCATTGGGCTATTTTCGTTTCAGGCCAAATTGTGCCTGCTGAAGTTTTTCGCCGCATGACCTCCATTACACCACTGCTGTTGCGGTATTTTCAAACCATTTTGATGCAGTTGCATTTCTGCATCCATGAAGAAAGAAAAAGAAATCAATTTGTTTTCCCGGTTGTGTCAATGAAGTTTTCATCCACTCACTGCGAAATGGTGAAATTGCTGCATAATATGTCATTGTTAAATTGGAAATTTGATGTTCTTTTGGCTGGGCACTTGTGCAAAATGTTGTGTTTGTAACTATGAGCATCTTTCTCTTAGAAATCGAACTAAATTTCTGATGGAATTTGCTCTGGTGTGTCATTCCATTAAGATTACACAAACAAGCTTGCAAAGTTTGAACTTTTTCAGAAGACCGAGAAGACGTCAAATCTAGTGAGCACGATGTATCCTGCAAGAAAAAATGCCAACTTCACAATGCTGAATTTGCACATTGTTGAACCTAATGAGATTCCAGATTTGCATGTTAACAAAAAAAAAATGTTTCCAACACAGGATTATGGCTCAGTTGATGTTACAATTGGCAGTGAAATTGAAGATGAGAAAGTGTCGAGGGAACGTCCAATCTGGATGACTGCCAGCACTATCCTTGATCCAGTGAGTTACTTTGCCTTTTGCTTTGTGCTTTTTGTTTTGTCTTTTGCAGACGCGAATGCGTAGTCTGCTAAGACAAAATGTTATTTTTACCCACAAACTGAAAACACAAGCCCTGTTTAAAAAGTCGATTTTCGTTGCAAATCGATAACTCAAAAAATTTGCAATGGATTTAGCCTAAATTTGGAATTTTTCTATCATTTACGGAAACGAAGAGCTGATTCATTTTTCTCTGCGATCTGTGAAAGAATGTAAAAATTTTATTCTATGCAATTTAACAGTTTTATATAGACTTTGCACCTTGCAAGATGATAACTCGGAACAATAATCAAAAATTGAACCAAATTGAGATTTTTCTGTTATTTATGAAACCTCTGATTAATTTTTTCTGTTCCGTCGGTTCAAAATGTAAACATTTTATTCTATGCAATTATGTCCTACACAGCCTCTCCCTCCTTCTTATCTCCTTCACTGCCCTCATCAAAGCTGCCTAATTCATCCATTTGCGAATGGATAAAGCGCCTATTTGAGCAGTTTAATCATCTAACAACATATTGCGAAAAAATAAAAAAGGCAATCACGGAAAATGGTCGCAACTCTTCAAAAAATGGAAGCAATTCGAACGGTGATTTCGTTTTATTCTGGCATCTTTTCACATCATCCGTCAGTCGCAAAACAAATTGAACGGTTTCCATGGCAACGTCAATTCGCTTTGTGAATTGAATCAAAGCTTCCGAAATTCTGCCCCTGATTGTTTACCTTCACCATCAACCCGACCTTCCATTAGCATTTACACTCACAGCTACAAAACAGCAACCAATTTGTTGGGTAGATTGGTGTTGTGAAACTTTAATTTCTATCCACAATGCTATTCTTTTCCCATTGCTGGGAAGCGTTCACACATATGCTTTATTGACTGCTATATTGAAGCGCTGATGATGTGTGAGTGGAAGTTAGGTATATGGCCGTACACGTACCTCTGCTTCTTATCACTGCAACCAGAGATGCTCAAGAGGTTAGTTTACCCCCTAGCCTTCGGCCAAGGCGACCCCTGACCTTTTCCCAAGGGTACACCTATGCAAAAACAGGAAAAACTGCCTAATCCGCAAGTTATTACCTCGTGTAATTCCTACTACGCTTCATGTGAATGTAGAAAACTTACGCAGCGCATGCGTGTATTTTTGTTATCCTTGAATACATTGCAATAATTTTTTAGATGTTTCCCAACAGGTGTTCTCCATAGTTCAATTCCTTCCCACTCCATAGTTCAATTCCTTTCCAGGAATTTTGGATCCCCAATGTTTGTCTCTGCTCTCAGAAGCCTATCATGTGCCAGTTTGGGTGCAAAGAGCAAACTGAATAGAAACTGAGTTCGGATGACATTCTATTTTGGTTGAAAACTTCCAACAGATATTTAGAGAAATCCAATCATCATCGGAAATTGCTTACCATTTTCATCGCACCAAAGTTGACACGAATCACTCTCCTCACCACTCATCTCATATTATCTTCCACACGTGCCACTTTTAATTTGACCAGTTTGCCAAGCTTTCTGGTTTTGCAGTTTTTACAATTGTGCTGGAAATCACTTCCAAAGTTTCTGTACCGCAAAAGACAAAACCATGGCTTCCCTGGAAGCGAACCTTTTAATCTTGTTTTTTGGTTACTTTTGGAAAGTTTCATGACTTTTTTCTCACGCAGCTTGGAGGGTTCACATTGCATGGGTATCAGTTCACGCAAGGCTTGATTTGAGAGGAAGTATTGAGCAGAACACAGCGAAGTTTATGTGGGCAAATCACTGTTCAACATAGCCAGATACATAATCGCTGTCCAAAGATCAAATCACTGCGTTGTTGTCCACTTTGGATGCCATTAAACACTTTTTAAGATTGTTTTTTTTTTTTTTTTGAAATCCGAAACCTTTTGACATGATAGATGATAACAAGATTAAAAGAATCCTAGGTAAAAATTTCAATTTTTATGTTATGATTCGACACTTTTTCCCAATGCAAGATCTTCAGTGAACTTGTGGCCAACAATGTAAAGTTCATCACAGACATTTTGATATCCATGGTTAGAGCACTCTGAAAATGGCGATAAGGAATTGTCACCGCCAAAACGAAATCAGCCATTTCAACCATCTTTTGTGATTTCTTTATCATTTCAGTCAATTAAAAGGCAATTCTGGCAATTGTGAATGGGCGATTTTCCACGAAATGTGAAAATTTCCACGAAGTTCATTGATTTCCACGAAATATCTCCTTTTTTCACGATATACATGCGAAAATGTCATGTTTTTCCTTTTTTAATTAAGTGGCAAGCATAGTGCACAAAAACATTTGAAAAATAAAGCTTTCTTTTGCTCTTTTCTCAGTCTCCTATTCAGTTTATTTGCATCATTTTTCCAATGTATTGTTCCTGCAAAATTCAAAGTAGACACATTGTAAAAATGATTGAAAATGCGTTTTTTTACAGGTTCTAGCCTTTTTATTTCCACCGCCAAATAGCGAAATTTTTAGACTTTTGAGTGAAATTTTCCAAAAATTATCACCATTTTCAACGTGCTCTATCCATGGTGAGTGCAAATAGCTGTGGGTGGGTGTTTCCAGAACTTATTTTTGACAATTTTTCAGGGGGTTGAGCAAAGTTTAAAATTGCATCGTCACTTCGATCACCTTGCTTGTGTCGCTGTTCATGATTTCTGTTCCTCAGTATTGTTGGCAAATCTTTATAGTTGTGTTTTGATTGGACAGATTAACCACCAAAAGGCAGTAAGATCAAAACTGCAATCACCATCACATCAACACTGTGGCACTTATTCAGTGGTTGCAATATTGGATTATGAACCGTGCTTGCACTAATTCTTGTAAATCCGTGTTGCAAAAGTAATGGGCTCAAGAGGGGTAGAGGAGTGTGTGAATTTTGCAGCATGGATGGACTTACTTTAGTTTGCAATCTTACTCTCTTGGCTTTTCCTTCCGCACTTTGCCATTTTTCCATTTTCTGCACGTCGTGACCTGCTA
Organism: Sinentomon sp. SZTP_YWyxl; assembly: GCA_030068105.1. NCBI lineage: Eukaryota > Metazoa > Arthropoda > Protura > Sinentomata > Sinentomidae > Sinentomon > Sinentomon sp. SZTP_YWyxl. Next base: position 7,112 of record JASGXE010018694.1, read on the forward strand.
CAGAGCTGGAACAAAAAGCTCCCCTTGTTTTCTTAACAAATAGGTTCCCGATCTTGCAACTTCAGTTCCGAACACAACCAAAGAGAAACCACCATCTTCTGCCAGTCAACAGCATGCCTCCGAAGACATAATGTCCGTTTTGTTGGCACATGAGACACGGCACACAGATGGTGCCACATCTGTCAGCAACATCCCAGGCTTCAATGGCACACATTCGAAGGCTGATGATGGTGAATCGGCAGATGAGGAAGAAATGAATGCATTTGAATCCATTGGTAAGATGGCGGAAGGGTCACAGATTACTTCATTACGAGCATTAACACAATGGATGATTTTTCTTTCAGTCAAGGGCAAAACAGCCATGCATGTTCAGAGTGTAGGGTCAATGTTCTCAAGGGGTGTGTCTGGGGGAAGGTAAAAATGCCTTACAATCAAATGGGCAGCGAGTCAAGAAACCTTTTCTGAAAATTGTGGGGAAAGGTTTATCCCAACCCAATGTGCCCATCTCAAAATCTTGAGCTGCACAGATGAATTTTGAAGAAATTGAACTTGCACTGAATTGTGCCAGTTTATGAATCCAAAAGTGCTTTTTGGAGTTCTCTTTGTGGCTGCCTAATGAAAGGGGATCTTGGTTTTTTGGATGGCTCCATAGGTTTGCCTGCAAACCTACTCAAGGTGAACGCAAACTAATGAGTGCACAGATATTGACTGTTCTTGAAGATCAAAGACCATTTTCCTTCAGTTCCGGTTGGGCAAGGGCAAATGGGCATTTTGGTGCAAATTGGAGTGATGTACGAGGGCTGTTCAATATCAAATGAGACTGATACCACTGTGACCCTTCCTTACCACCTACGGGTCTTGTTTTGATCATATTTAAAAACTCGCTGGGTAGTACTCTGGTCAAATTTCAAGGGAAATGCTTCAGCCTTGTGGATTTTGGATGCATATGAAAATTACTTCGTGAATTAATTTGCCGGAAAATTGTTTTTTGAAATGTCAAACAAAAGGGAAGTGGTATGATTTTTCGTATTCACCAGGAAAAAAGAATAGTTTCTTATCCATTATGCTGGAGGAGGGGCTACTTTATGTGATTTTTCATGTTCCGGAGAAAACAACGGGCGTTTATTCAGAGAAGTTGGCCGAAAAAGCTGACGTCATTGAGCAGAAAACATTGAAGTTATCACTGGAACAGTAATTGTGGATGTAGGACGTTTTTTCTTGCTGTTAGCAATCTGTAGCGACATCAAAAAAGCATCAATGGTGAGAGATTTCATAGGATTTGGCAAGATTTCTGAAAAAAAAAAACAGGCAGGAGAAACTGCTGAATGTGAACTGCATCAAATGTTCATCCTCACATTGTTAACCTTAAGTTTTTTACTTTTCCCTAAGTTGCAAAACATGTGAAAAGCATGCGCTTTCTCTCAGCTGAGGAAGAATCAAAGGAAGCGGCAAGTGTTCTGAAGGTCCCCTTTTAAAACACCCTGTAGCACATGTTTACAGACAAGCAGAATTGTAAAACCGGGTGAATCAGCGCAGAAGGGGGTGATTTTGTTGAAAAATCACAAAGCGAACGAAATGGGCAAAGAATACAGAAATGATCACAACAGTCTCACTTGATTTTGAACAGCCTTCATATCTGTCTTAAATTGCAAAATTCAGCCATTTTACGAATTGTGCCTATCGTGCCGACGATACGGCCTACTGTCACCTTTTTTATTTTTCCATATTATTTTGATTCTTGCCCGCACCATCTGTGGTGAGAAAAATGAGCAATGTCAATTTGAAGAGAAGTCCATAAGATGTCAGGTGACACAGCAATGTGAAAACTATGTTTTCTTCCTGTTTCTTTCTTTTCTGAAAGTGGGTCACATATTTTTCTGGACCTGCGTTCTGCTGCAGGTACCTACTCGGGGCACTTTGCCTGCATTTGGCAAGGCAATGCCAAATGCTTTGAAGGCCAGATTTTTTGTGTCGGCACACGTCAATGGCTGGCAGTACCATGGAGTCCGGTGGATGGTTGTTTTTTTTTTAGACAAAGACCATTCTACTTTACTGTGCTGTGGTCATATTGGAATCCGGTTAGCAGATTTCAGGGGGGCACCGAACTGAAAATGGCTGATTCATGAATTCCACAATTTTAAGTTAACACCTCAAACAGATCTCTCTGGCAAAAGGAAGGCAGCTCTCTTGTGCAGAACCCAGTTCAATTCACCTTTCTTTGAGAAATAAGTTTACCCTGAAAAGTGGACTCTGTCAGGGTTTCGAAGACTTTGCACAAGAACAGGTGTGTCGGATGTCAAAGAATATTTATTCCCAAAACCTGTTTCGGGGAGCAAAAAGTTGCCAATGACACACTGCTACGTTATGATAATGCATACTTTGTGCATATGAAGCAGTTTTCATTGTGATTAATAAATTTTGACATTTCCAGGCGTCATGGAAAGTGATGAGGATGAACCAGTTGTTATGGTTGGTAACGAGGCAATTCCACTCAGCGAGGTCAATGAGGCCATCATCGCCAGGATGAATGAAAAAGAGAAAATGCTCTATGTTCAACTTTATCAGGAACAATATGCCTCTCTGCTTGATTAGCACTATTAGCAGTCGTATGCACACTGCATTCCATTCCATGCATATTTTATTGCAACAAATTGTAAATACGCTATGCAGGAAACAACAACTTGAACTTGTAAATACGATCTGTTATCATTTGAATAAATCTGTTAAATTGCAAAAAAAAAGTATTGAATTTCTTGCAAACACAGTTTCAATTTTGTTACGATCGCTACGACTGAGCTAATCATTGAGAAACATCCCCTGGGAAATCCCAGCGAAACGTCATCCTGCCTGCCTGCCTGTCGATGGTCTTGCCTTGGATTTCCTTGGAGGTGCTTCTTCTGAGTTTTCCACTGCTTGCTTCCTCTTTGCTCACAGGGTTGTGAACCCTCTGTGGTGAACCTGTTTGGGCAAGCGCAGCCAGTCTTTGGCGAAACTCCTCTTACACGTGAGTGTAAGAGTGAACGTTTTTTCACTTTGACATTGTAAACAGGGTCAAAATTTGATGAAAATTCGAGTGAAGAGTCAGAATTTTGACTCTGTCAAAACATTTTTTCAATCTGAGTACCAAATTTCGCCTTTCTAGGCCTAAAAACAACCGAAATATGCTGTTCGATGGTCTTTTTGGAGCGGAAATCAAAATGCGAGAAAAATGGGGTTTTCGAATGGTCAATTTTTGAGGGAAATGGTGCAAATGCAGTGGTCGAATTTGAATAGCATCTTATTGAAATTTGGTATTGTGAAGCCATTTCTTAACGGATTTTACTCATTTTTGGACCAAAATGTTCAGAAAACATTGCAGTATCAGGGGGAATAGCATTTGGAAACATGAGAATTTTTCTTTTTTTCCACCTTTTCATAGTGGTTCCCCCCTTGACTGTTGCCTCCGAAACTTTTTTTCTTTCTTTTTGTTATGCAGGTGGCAGAAATTGAATCAGTGAGAATCAAAAGGTCATATGTCCACAAATCACAATTTTAAGAAGAAAAGAATGCAAAAAACTATCTCACCCCAGTTCGCCTAATTTGCCCGAAATTTCCGTTTGGGACGTTGTTTCGTACACCAAGGGCAGTTCTCATTCAGATTTTGAAGGTCATTGTGTCAAAGGGGTTCATGTTATGGCTCGTTGAAACCTATGGACTTATGACCTTTTGATTCCAAACTCCCAAGCTGGGCAAGGAACTGCACTTTCCAGGATGGAAATGACTTTCTGATCATGATCATATCAATAAAATTGCCCCTTCATATCAAATGAGACATTTTCTGTTTAATAGAACCGGAATGAATAAACAGGGTGTCCCAAGAAGAGGGATTTGAAAATGTACCAATGTGCAATGCTGTTGGCACAATCAAGGCTTCTGATCTTGTCTGGAAAAGACAAATGGTAAAAAGCATGAAAGATCTGTGTTGACCAAAAAAGACAGTTCATGCTTTCAGAATGAAGATAAGTGAAAAACGCACTATTGACCAAAAATCTGCCATTTGAATTCGGATACACAAATTGTTCCAATATTTGTTGCACACAATATATTTTGCTGATCGATAAGACATAAAATGAAATCCTGTGTTACAGGCGTCAAAC
>JASGXE010018699.1:0-19247 GCA_030068105.1 Sinentomon sp. SZTP_YWyxl
GCCAGCCTCAGACGGGCTGAAATTCCAATCAGCTGGATGAAATCGCTAGTTGTATCAGTTTTAAAAAGGGAAATCTTTCCGATTCCTCAAACTACAGACCCATGCATTAGCCTGCTATAGACGCCTGCTCCAGAATTCTTGAGTTTTTATTGCGCAGTACATCAGGAACTTTCTGCAAACAAATGATTTCTATGTGGTGCTCAGCATGGGTTTCGCCCGGACACTCCTGTGCAACCCAACTCACTTCATTTACACAGGACATAACAAATGCACTAGATAAACATTCACATGTTGACGCAATTACAGTTGACTTTTCCAAGGCTTTTGATGTTGCGCGCCATACCTCTTGATCGAGAAAATGACATTCCTTGGAATTAACCAGTGTAGGTACATTAAATTGGCTATGGTGGGGTATCCTTCTGGACGACATCAGTGCGTCATAGGGTTTACAACTCATATTCTGATTCACTACCTGTCACTTCTGGCGTGCCACAGGGAAGCATCTTAGGGCCGCTTCTTTTCATTATATATATTCAAATAACCTGGCAGAGGCAGTTCATCCCCGCATCCGTCCGACACATGTCTGTTCTGCTGCTAGGAAAGCTAACAAAGCCTTGTATTTTATCAAGCGCAAGTGTCCGCCTAATATTGGAGAATTAGCGTACTTCAGCATCGTTAGACCCATTCTTGAGTATGCTGTTGCTGCTTGGGATCCATGGTTCTATTGCCAAGTTCAAATTTTGGAGAGAGTTCAGCAACGAGCAGCTAGATTCGTGGTGGGTGACAACCGCCGAACCACAAGTGTTACTGGCATAATAACAAATCTTAGTTGGAATTCCATGACTGATATTGGCGTAATATGACCCGTCCGTCAAGTCTCTTCCTGATTTTGAAGTGGAGTGGGGGTTGGGCTGACTTATACTATCTGTTAGAGGCCCCTCATTATTTACTCTCTACAAGATCATGGTTTCAAAATTCGCCTGTGGAACTTTAGCAAAGATGTTGGCAATTTTTCTTTTTTGGGACGCACCATCACTCAGTGGAACTCACTTCACAATGATGTGTTCGCGAACCCGCTAAACGTGGCCACTTTTCAATCTCGATTGGAACCTTTGCGAGAGTCATAGAATTTTCGTTCTCTTTGTTCTTCGTGCCCTTTTACATTTTTTAAATTTTTGCCTGTAATTGCATTGCCTGTAATTGCATACCTAACTGTTATTGCCATATTTTTGATAGGAGGTAACTCCGAAAAAATTATAATTGAAATTGAAAATTCGAAATGCCCCCTGGAGTTAAAACCGTACTCCTCCATGTTCGAGAACTTTCGGTAGGAATAGGAGCATACCTATATGGATCGTCTCTTCTAACAAATCCGATTGTATAGATTAGATGGCCAGATTGGACCCCGAACCTGACAAAATAAAAACTAAAAGAAAGAAAGCAAACATCTTGAAGATAGTTTTGCACGATGCCATAGAGGTCTTGTATAACAGCAGGTCTCCCTTGATAACACAAGCTATATGTTCACCTGTGAAGAAGGTCAGGAGTGCAAGCAAAGTCGGAGCCAATCTCGCCTGCTAATGCTGCTCGTGACTGCAAATTTGCTGTTCCATCCCTTCATGCAATTTCTGGAATTTCGTGTCTTTTATTTTCAAACAAAAGAAAAATCTGTGTGTTCTGATAGCATTTATACATGAGAGGGATTCTTAAACTTTTCGAGTGGTACTCGTACTTTGATTTTTATTCTGGAAAAATAATGGCTGCACTTAAAATTCGATGCGCAAACTGCTGTTATTTCATTTGGACACTTTATGCATTCAATATATGGATGCACCAGACACGGCTTCATGGAAGTCTGAAGAAGGGCCGCTACGCGCACGCAGACAATTATGTCCACCCACACTGGAGGCGCTGAATAGGCCTAAGTATACGATGAGTATAGCAATATGTGAGCCAGTATTCAAGTGTTTACTGCCTGTGGCTATAATGGCAAACAATAGGGGGTGTTCCTCGGCATGGCAAATCTCCAAGACGAAAAATAAAATTGACAAATTCCGCGGCGATAATGGTACGAATAATGTTTTCAACAGAAAGAATGGGTCTGGTCCTGTCGAAGTTGTGAAGCCGCAAAATGTGAGATGAACATCCAATAGGTGTTGTTTGTATTCGTTGTAAAAAAATCTTCATGTGAGGCACTGCAATGAAACGCCCGCTAAAGAAAAAAGATTCGGCACCGCAGAACGTGCGTCCATATATCCGAAACTGAACAGCAATAACGACGGAATTTTTCGCATTGAAAACGTGATGTTTGTACTGGCTGATGCACTTCGGTTACGGAACTGCAGATGGCAACATACCTATTCGTACTGTATGAATGACAAGATAAATAATTGAGAGGCCCTATCCGATTGAATTACGTCACATTTGGAGTTCAGACTTGTGTTGACTTCTCATGGATAGCATAATCTGCTGTGCACACGCTTGCCGAACAAATTTTCTCCAAATCTCCGGTTTTCTTACCTCCTATGCACAGGTAATAGGATATACGGTTCGTTTTCTTGCGTTTCCAATTGGTAGGAAAAGGTGCCTGATTCTGATTTTTCAAATTTTCAAACACAAAAGAAAAAGCAGAAAGGATCAGAACAAGCAAATTCTACTGTTTGTAAATTCGGCGCAAATTTTTTATGTGCAGTGAGGGAACTTTGTTAAATGCCTGATGTGAAATTTGCAAGAGGATGACTCAAAGAAAGAAAATGCTCATTTACAAGAACTTTTGGTTCTGTGATATTCTGAGCAAAGAGCTTCGAAAAAACCTAAAGAGACAGAACATTGTACCCTGTTTTCTCTCAAGGCGCATTGGTATGCTGTTGTTCCAGCCACACCTTCTTGAAGCGTGGCCACTCTTTTCTGGCAGATGTTTCTATTGAGGTCTTTGGCCTACCTATTCCTTCATACCATTTCCCGATTCAACCTCTCCTGATTTTTTTATTTTTATCAGAAGGGAAAGATTGCCAAAAACGCTGTCAGTTCTGACTGTCGGTGACAGTCACGAAACGTTGATGACCTACTCGAATAAGACAAGAAACGAAAGTCAACGGAGACGTCATAACCTGCTGGCCACTCTAATTGCGGCCTCCAAAAATTACAAAACAAACTGCACTTTTGCAAAGGCATGTACCTATAATGGGTAAACGATGGACATATCCTGCGCATTAAAAACAGAATTGTTGGAGAAAGCTCTTCTTTTCAATTTCTCGGGGTTTCAAAATATTTAAAACTTTTGGTATCAGTGTTTTCACATTTAGAATTTGGCTCTTCTGAGGAAGTTCTTAGGGATTCTCCTTGTTGGGAAAAACTTTCTCACTTGAGAATAATTTTTGAATTGAATAACTCCGTAATTTCTGGAATAGAGCTAGTATTGTGGCGAAAGCTATGTATCCACTTAATGGCCTTTCGTGACCTTGCGCAAAAGCTTTTGGAACTCTTATGTTGGGCAAAATTTTGAGGGCTTTTCGTTTTCATGATTATTTCAGCCCCGAACAATGGGCAGGCTGGACCAATCACCATCATTTCCTTAAGCATCCCACTTGCATAGCCGTTGCTCCACAGGTCACACCATCAACTTTGAGCAGATTGTGGGACAGATCACATCAGTCAACTCCATGGGAAAGGGGTCATAGAATTTTCAATTTTTCAACCCAAATTATTGGCTCTTCAGAAACCATTTGAAGTCATATCACCAACAATCTCAACCAGAAGTTAAATTCAGTTGTCAATTACGAATAGCACTTGGGGAAAAGGGGAGACATAAATTACCAGTTCACCAGAGTTCAACAGCGTCATCATGTCATCACTTCTTCGTCTTGCAATTTCTCGTGTGTGGAAGGACTAAGTGCGCATATTATTCAATGTGGTGTTTGATGAGAGGATGACGTATATTTGTTCCATCGATGCATTTTCCCATTTTTCATTGTTAGGGCAGTTATTAAAACGACTTGAAAACGTGTGTGGTTTCCCTCAAATCGGATCTCCGTGACCGGTCATCTGTGTTTGCTAAATTATGGTAGGTAACCACCTGACCTGTGGTTAGACATCAATTCTTCGGACCCTTTGGTCACCATCTTCCCCCATCCCCTCTTTTTTTTTATTTCATGCACGGTAGAATGAGGATTTTTGATTTCATGACGGTTCCCTCCATGAGAATGATTTTCAACTCAGAACATCATCACGATGATTCACCAACTCAAACACCGGAGCTTCTCAGCTCCTCCACAGCTTCACCGTTAGAATTCCTCAGCGCGACTGACAATGAATTTTCCACCATTGTCTCAAGATACATTTTTGTTGTGTCACAATTCAAATGATCTGTATTTTTGGGTTACCCCATTATCATACATTCTATATGGTACAATCATCAAAATGTCAATCGAAAAAAGGAAACCATTTATCATTTAATTCACTCCGAAAACGTATATCAGAAAGACCATTATCGACAAAGAACAGTAAAAAACATCTTTTGTTGACCTGGGTACAGGTGATGAGATTTTCTCTATAAACAGACACACAAACTACAGGAGTCCTTTAGAGTGATGACTGATGAAGTTTGAGTTTCTGTCTGAGTCAGGGGATGCAGAGATTGAGTAATTCTATTGCGGAGGATTTCCAAAGTCAGTGGGGGCTCGAAAATAGAGTGAGGAAGCTTGTTCCACTCACCGACGTTCTATTGATGAAAGAAAATTTTCCAACATCTCTCGTAACTGGTGAGTATCTAACTTTGAACAAATGGTCATTACGTGAAAAAAGTGGGCAACTTGATGTGTTTCATGCACTGTCCCCAGCCTCCAGAATTACTCAAAACCAGGAAAAAGGATAGAAGCCTCTGAACTCTCCTGCGTTCGGCGAGTGTGCTCCAACCCAATTTCTCAATCATGGCGGACACACTTCTTGTTCGCTTGCAGTCCCCAACAACAAAACGTGCCGCTCTACGCTGAACCTTTTTTAAAACTTTACAGTGCGATATCAGGTAGGAATCCCACACTGGAGAGGCATATTCCAGAATTGGACGCACTACAGAGAGATAGGAGAGTTCCCGAATCTGTACAGGGCATTTCCTATAATTTCTTTTAACAAAGTAAAGGGCTTTGGAGGCCTTATTTGAAATCATATTAACATGACTTGCCCAGTCCAGCTTGCAGTTTAATTTAACACCCAAGTAAAGAACTTCATTGCAGGGGAGCAAATTGTGCCCATTCAGGGAGTAACCAATCCCACAATCAGAACGACTATTGGAAAATCTGATAAAGGAACACTTATTTTCATTTAAATTCATTGACCAGGCGTTTCGCCAATTACTGACAGCAATGAGGTCGTTTTGTAGGGCTTCATTATCTTCGTTGGAAGAAATCTCGCTATAAATGAGGCAATCATCAGCGAACAGCCTGACTGCAGAATTGATGCAATCCGGCAGGTCGTTTACATAAATAATGAACAGAAGGGGTCCCAATATGCTGCCTTGAGGGACTCCAGAAGTGACTGGTCTCGGGAGAGAAAATTGGTCGTCCACCCTTACAACTTGGTTTCGATTTGAAAGATAACCTTTAATCCACCGTAGTGCAAAAATCAAGAACCATGAACGTTAACTTTTCCAAAAGTTTTGAGTGGCTAACATAACAGTATCAAAGGCTTTAGAAAAGTCGATCATAATGGCATCCACTTTAGAGCCACGATCCAAGGCGAAAGAAAGTTCCTGCACAAGCGCTGTCAATTGGGTAGTACAAGAAAACCCTGGTCGAAACCCATGCTGCGTCTGGGATAACATGTTGGCCGAATCGAGGAATGACCGAATATGGTTGGCCAAAAGAAACTCAAGAATTTTAGAACATGTTTCCAGAAGACTGATTGGACGGTAATTCAAGGGATTGGAGCGTTTACCCTTCTTAAATACTGGCACAACCACAGATCTTTTCCATCTCAACGGGATATCCCCTTCTGTTAAACAAGCATTAAACAAGACAATGAGATACTTAGAGAATACATCAGGCAGCAATTTTAACATGTTGATGCTAACTTGGCTTGACCCTTCAGCAACCTTGTTCTTCATTTTTATGATCCTGTTGATAATCATGGTCTCAGAAAGAACAGGCCCGCTACCATTTGAGAAGCAAGGGCCCTGCGGAATCATCGGGACACCGTCATCGACAAATACGCTGGCAAACGTTTTGTTCAATATCTCAGCTTTCGCCAGAGAATTCTGAGGATAAGGTGCATTGTCCGCAGGGGTCCCTGTTTCAAGATTAGGAATGGTAGGGTCGTTTCTCCTGAATTTATTAAAGCGCCAAAATTTATCTGACCCTCCGTCGTCCCGGGAGATGAAGGAGCGAAAGAAAGCATGCAGAGCTTTATATTTAGCTTTTGAATAGGTTGAAAACGACTTCTTATAAGCAAGAGAGTGCGCAGATGAAAGTTTTCTCCGCCTAACAGTTGCCGCAACCTCCGTTTTTGAAGCAGCATATCAAGATAAGCCCAGGGACATTTGGGAACGCTTGTCTGCAATTTTGTTTTAATTGGAACAAAAACGGCGGAGAGATCATGACGGGGGTAACGCTAACTCCGAGCTGCGAGGTTAATTTTTGCCATCTACTCCAATGGAGAAAATTTACCTCGCAGCTCGGAGTTAGCGTTACCCCCGTCATGATCTCTCCGCTGAAAGAGTCTCAGCCTCCAATACGATGTTGGTCACGTTTCCAATGCCTACATTAAGATGCAGAAAATATGTTATTTCGATTTTTAGCTGCTCTAACGCATTCTACGAAGTCCCAACCATCTTCTGCTCATGCATTGTTGAACATTTTATTTACTAACTTAGAGACTCAATGCTCGGTCAGTTCACTCCCTGGACTCGGTGATCACTTAGCAGTTCTTTGCTCAATTCCTTGTTTAATCCCAAAACGTATCCCCCGATTCCGTTTTGTTCGACTATATCGGCGGGCTGACTGGGATTCCATTTTTTCGTTTATGGCAGCCAAACTGTTAACATTCACGCGCCTTGCTGAGACTGCGGGATCTGACGAGCTTTGGATCTTCATAAAAGGGGTGGTGGACGCTGTCAGTTCGATGATCCCCTCCAAGAAGGTTAGAACATCTTTTCAGTTCCCCTGGGCCAACTCGTCACTGCGTACGCTTTACTACCGCAAGCGCAGACTTTCTCGGAAGTACCAGTTAAATAGTGGCCACATCACCCATGTAGAAAAATTTAGCATGAAGAATAAAATGGATTCCATCAACTATGACATAAAACACCTGAATTCGAGACTTTTTTCCTGTTACATTGAACGCGCAATGGTAAACAATAACGGCAAAGCATTTTGGTCCTACTTGAGCAGCAAACGATCATCTGCTCCCACACCTGTTCTCAGACCTGCGGTCGGCCTGCCCGTCACGGACGATAACTTGAAAACAATCCTTTTTTGCAATGTCTTCGAAAATCTTTTCTCAAATCCTGTGTACACGGACAATAATTCGGTGTCGAATTTCAATTCTGACATCTCAAGCCATTCTTCTGCGCCTGAAGGGCCTGAGCATGGCATTCGGTCCAATTTCTCTCCTCAATTTGTCAGGAACGGGGGTCTCTTTCGAAAGATCTCGACGACCTTACGGCATCTAAAGGCATCAAAATCATCCGGTCCTGGCTCAATTCCAAATCTGCTACTAAAGTAAAGCCCTGGCTGAAATGATATCCTGCGAGATTCCGTTTGGCAGTTTTTTGTTTGTGTGTATGGGTTTTGGTAAATACCAGCTCGACGCACGTTTCCGCATTTGCAATTTGCCACCTTGACAACAAACTCCGTAAAATTCTAATCTGCAAATTTGTGTCAATCGAGAAGCGGACAATACCGCGAAGTAGAGGCAATCGATTGATTTCAAATTTACAGAACAGCATGGTGGTCGGAAGGTCCGTGATTGGAGCGGCCACCGTCTCATACAGTGCCACGGTTGCGGAATGACCCGAGGTCGGTCCTCATCTCATTGCTTGCTGCACCCAAGAGGACGTGCATGTAACATTGGACCCTGTGGGACATTAGGACCTTATGGGACCGTGAGGACCTTGTCAAAAATGACACAGCCGATCTGAGACCCCAACAGACCATATGGCACCTTATGGGACCTTATGCGATTTGATCTCATTGAGTGTCATTAATTACACCTGCGAAAAAACCGATCGACATATTTCCGTGACTTGGCCAAACAGACTGGTTTCTGTCGCAAATACAAGGACACTGGACAAAGTGAAGAATATGGCAAGGCCCCGAGGTTTGTGGGCACAGGGTCTATCCCAATGCTATTGCGGGACAACTAGGAATGGTATCCAATATTTTAATTCGCTGGGCTGGAACGGAATCCTGAAAGAAAAACATAAATAATCTTGTAAAGACGGACCCACGTTTCCTGAAATAGCATAGTAAGACACTTTTTGATGACCCAGTTGGGCGACGAGATCGGGAAGGAACAAGCTGTCGCTTTATGTCGTTGGCCGCAGGCCCATATCACCCGCGCCGATCAAAACATGATAACAAAAAAAAACGGTAGGCCGCAATAAAATATCAACCAAATGACCAGCAACGAAAAACCGAGCTGGCAAGACGCAGCCGCCCCACTTTCAGAAATGCAATGAAGTCAATTCACTTTCATTGGAGGATATCATTGACGACTAGGGTGTATATAGCAGAAATTCTACCCCCGTTTTTAGAAATCTTGTTCATAAAAATTTTTGAATCTTCCATGCTGCCTTCTGAATTTAAAATTTCCACAATTGTACCAATCCTCAACGGGCAAATCCCTTCGGACCCCCTATCTTAACCGACCAATTTCGCTTCTCAACAGTTGCAGTAAAATATTCGAGCGAATCATTCATCAGGAGATTTTAAACTTCTGTGATTCGATGGATATTCTTTCTCCCTCCCAACATGGTTTCCGTCGTGGATTTTCTTGCACAACTCAGCTTTTGGAATTTGTCCAAGATATTGCAGAGTCCCTTGAAGCCCGATGTCTTGTCCACGCGATTCTAATTGACTTTAAGCAGGCATTTGACCTTATACAACATCCCCTCTTCTTATCAAAGCTTCGGTCCTACGGGCTCTCAGGGGCTTTACTAAAAGGGGGAATAACCCTTAAAACTGCCAAGGAGTGGGAAATCGGCGGGGAACAACCCTTAAATCGAAAGATCGAGACCCCGAAAACCCCGGGGAACAACCCTTGGAATCGACCTGTCATTCCCCCCAGGAGCTAGGGTTCAACCAAAAAGGGAATGACGGGAATGACCCTAGATAAGGGTGAAGCATTCAGAAATCGGCGGGGAACAACCCTTAATTCGAAAGATCGACCCCGAAAACCCGGGGAACAACCCTTGGAATCGACCTAGCTCATTCCCCCTATAGGAGCTAGGGGTCACCAAAAAGGGGAATGAGGGAATGACCCTAGATAAGGGTGAAGGAGTCAGAAATCGGCGGGGAACAACCCTTAAATCGAAAGATCGACCCCGAAAACCCCGGGGAACAACCCTTGGAATCAACCTACCCATTCCCCTCGGAGCTAGGGGTGACCAAAAAGGGAATGAGGGGAATGACCCTAGATAGGTGAAGGAGTCGAAATCGGCGGGAACAACCCTTAAATCGAAGATCGACCCCGAAAACCCGGGGGAACAACCCTTGGAATCGACGTAGCTCTTCCCCCCAGGATCTAGGGGTCACCAAAAAGGGGAATGAGGGGAATGACCCTAGATAAGGGTGAAGGAGTCAGAAATCGGCGGGGAACAACCCTTAAATCGAAAGATCGACCCCGAAAACCCCGGGGAACAACCCTTGGAATCGACCTAGCTCATTCCCCCTAGGAGCTAGGGTCACCAAAAAGGGAATGAGGGGAATGACCCTAGATAAGTGGTGAAGGAGTCAGAAATCGGCGGGGAACAACCCTTAAATCGAAAGATCGACCCCGAAAACCCCGGGGGAACAACCCTTGGAATCGACCTAGCCCATTCCCCCTCGGAGCTAGGGTCACCAAAAAGGGGAATGAGGGAATGACCCTAGATAAGGGTGAAGGAGTCAGAAATCGGCAGGGAACAACCCTTAAATCGAAAGATCGACCCCGAAAACCCCGGGGGAACAACCCTTGGAATCGACCTAGCTCATTCCCCCTAGGAGCTAGGGGTCACCAAAAGGGGAATGAGGGGAATGACCCTAGATAAGGGTGAAGGAGTCAGAAATCGGCGGGGAACAACCCTTAAATCGAAAGATCGACCCCGAAAACCCCGGGGGAACAACCCTTGGAATCGACCTAGCTCATTCCCCCTAGGAGCTCTAGGGGTCACCAAAAAGGGGAATGAGGGGAATGACCCTAGATAAGGGTGAAGAGTCTAAATCGGCGGGACAACCCTTAAATCGAAAGATCGACCCCGAAAACCCCGGGGGAACAACCCTTGAAACCTACCCGCTCAGGCATTCCCCCTAGGAGCTAGGGGTCACCAAAAGGGAATGAGGGGAATGACCCTAGATAAGGTGAAGGAGTCAGAAATCGGCGGGGAACAAACCTTAAATCGAAAGATCGACCCCGAAAACCTCGGAGGAACAACCCTTGGAATCGACCTAGCTCATCCCCCCTAGGAGCTAGGGGTCACCAAAAAGGGGAATGAGGGGATGACCCTAGATAAGGGTGAAGCAGTCAGAAATCGGGCGGGAACAACCCTTAATTCGAAAGATCGACCCCGAAAACCCCGGGGGAACAACCCTTGGAATCGACCTAGCTCATTCCCCCTAGGAGCTAGGGTCACCAAAAAGGGAATGGGGGAATGATCCTAGATAAGGTTGTAGGAGTCAGAAATCGGCGGGGAACAACCCTTAAATCCAAAGATCGACCCCGAAAACCCCGGGGGACAACCCTTGGAATCGACCTAGCCCATTCCCCTCGGAGCTAGGGTCACCAAAAAGGGAATGAGGAGAATGACCCCAGATAAGGGTGAAGGAGTCAGAAATCGTGCTCTTTTTTGCTGTTCTAACTTCTACTGCTCTTCCATCACCATTATTGATCCAATTAAACATTGTCTGGTGAATTGTAATGAAAATGTTTGGCAAGAAAAATAAAAAATAAAACAAAATTGGGCAAATGATAAAAAAAATGGAGCCCAACATCAGAAAAAAAAAATAGGGGGTCAGCATTCTGAAAATGGCGCAAACGTTTAAAATTGGGCGCTGCTCAAATGATGGGCAAAAATGGTGTTGGGGCTACAGTGGGGGGGCCAGCTTCACGTACGCAAATCTGATCTGATTTCAAAGATCCTTTGAAATCAAAATCTAAGATTTTGATCTCTTGATTGAGATCTCCTGATTTGGAATTCAACTGCAGGGATGAGCAAACTTTAGAGCAACGGTCTCAACATTTCTCCACGTTTGATCACACGATTTCGCCCCAAAAAAGTTCGCCATCTGGACATGGTTGCCATCATTCATCTTCATCCACTGATCATGGGAGGATTTTTTTTGTGTGTGAGAATATCCGTCTCAAATGAATAGGTTCCGGTCATTTGGCCGACGGACATCTGGCGGACATCAACCCTCATAACTATGCGAATAAAAACGGTCGAGGGATCCCACAATCTGTCATTGGGAAAGGTTGGGAAATCACCTTTTCGACATCCCTGGGACCCTATGGTTGCGTCATATCCTGTATCGCCATCATTCACTTCGGTTAAAGCCACAGCGTAATATAGCCTTCCGCTTCTAGTGGTCTAGCTGTTGGCCGTCGCGGATTCAATAAATAGTGCAGGCTTCGCCGCTTGTCGGCGCTGTATGCGCTCTTAGCCAGATTTTTCGAGTGGCGGCGTTGCAACAACGTTTCGACCTCGACCTCACAAAAATGAATGCACGCAATCCATCAGAGACGCATTTTTCCGCCGTGGAGGGCTGAGTGACTGTCTGCCACATTGCTGAGGGTACTGTGGATAACCGCCCTGGTGGTTTAGCAGGACCTGCTATGGAAAAGGCACAAATGGATGCAGGCCAAAAGTTCCAAAATTCAGAAAAACAGGATGGGAAAGGAAGCAAAAAGCTAAACAGAACATATTTAAAAAAAATCGAGTGGGTGAGCCAATACCAAAAGAGCGCATATTTTTCCAAAACGGGGCGCAGTCGTGGTAAGTCGGGGGGTCGGGCTCCAGCCCTCAGCAATCGGGGTCTGGTGCTGGAACCCAGATGGGTTCCAATGGGCAGAGCCCCTGGTGGGGGGTGAAGCACCCAGTAGCTGCGGAGACATATTTAAATTTTGGGTTTATTTTGGGTGCAATATTCGTGTTCTTGGAGGTGAAATTTCCCACCAGGGCGATAAGGGTGAAGGAGTCAGAAATCGGCGGGGAACAACCCTTAAATCGAAAGATCGACCCCGAAAACCCCGGGGGAACAACCCTTGGAATCACCTAGCCATTCCCCCGGAGCTAGGGGTACCAAAAAGGGGAAAGAGGGGAATGACCCTAGATAAGGGTGAAGGAGTCCGAAATCGGGGGGGGAAACCCTTGAATCCAAAGATCGACCCCGAAAAACCCGGGGGAACAACCCTTCGAATCGACCAAGCTCCTTCCCCTTGGAGTTGGGTTCCCCAAAAAGGAGAATTAGGGGAATGACCCTATAAGATAAGGGTGAAGGAGTCAGAAATCGGTGAGGAACAACCCTAAAATGGAAAGATCGACCCCGAAAACCCCGGGGGAAAACCTTGGAATCGACCTAGCTCATTCCCCCTAGGAGCTAGGGGTCACCAAAAAGGGGAATGAGGGGAATGACCCTAGATAAGGGTGAAGGAGTCAGAAATCGGCGGGGAACAACCTTTAAATCGAAAGATCGACCCCGAAAACCCCGGGGGAACAACCCTTGGAATCGACCTAGCCATTCCCCCTAGGAGCTAGGGGTCACCAAAAAGGGGAATGAGGGGAATGACCCTAGATAAGGGTGAAGGAGTCAGAAATCGGCGGGGAACAACCCTTAAATCGAAAGATCGACCCCGAAAACCCCGGGGGAACAACCCTTGGAATCGACCTAGCTCATTCCCCCTAGGAGCTAGGGGTCACCAAAAAGGGGAATGAGGGGAATGACCCTAGATAAGGGTGAAGGAGTGCGAAATCGGCGGGGAACAACCCTTAAATCGAAAGATCGACCCCGAAAACCCGGGGGAACAACCCTTGGAATCCACCTAGCTCATTCCCCCTAGGAGCTAGGGGTCACCAAAAAGGGGAATGAGGGGAATGACCCTAGATAAGGGTGAAGGAGTCAGAAATCGGCGGGGAACAACCCTTAAATCGAAAGATCGACCCCGAAAAACCCCGGGGGAACAACCCTTGGAATCGACCTAGCTCATTCCCCTAGGAGCTAGGGGTCACCAAAAAGGGAATGAGGGGAATGACCCTAGATAAGGGTGAAGAGTCAGAAATCGGGGGAACAACCCTTAATTCGAAAGATCGACCCCGAAAACCCGGGGGAACAACCCTTGGAATCGACCTACTCATTCCCCTAGGAGCTAGGGGTCACCAAAAAGGGGAATGAGGGGAATGACCCTAGATAAGGGTGAAGGAGTCAGAAATCGGCGGGGAACAACCCTTAAATCGAAAGATCGACCCCGAAAACCCCGGGGGAACAACCCTTGGAATCGACCTAGCCCATTCCCCCTCGGAGCTAGGGGTCACCAAAAAAGGGGAATGAGGAGAATGACCCCAGATAAGGGTGAAGGAGTCAGAAATCGGTGCTCTTTTTTGCTGTTCTACTGCTCTTCCATCAACATTATTGATCCAATTAAACATTGTCTGGTGAATTGTAATGAAAATGTTTTGGCAAGAAAATAAAAAATAAAACAAAAAATTGGGCAAATGATAAAAAAAATGGAGCCCAACATCAGAAAAAAAAAATAAGGGGGTCAGCATTCTGAAAATGGCGCAAACGTTGAAAATTGGGCGCTGGCTCAAATGATGGGCAAAAATGGTGCTGGGGGCTACAGATGGGGGGCCAGCTTCACGTACGCCAAATCTGATCTGATTTCAAAGATCCTTTGAAATCAAAATCTAAAGATTTTGATCTCTTGATTGAGATCTCATGATTTGGAATTCAACTGCAGGGATGAGCAAACTTTAAGCAACGGTCTCAACATTTCTCACGTTTGATCACACGATTTCGCCCCAAAAAAGTTCGCCATCTGGACATGGTTGCCATCATTCATCTTCATCCACTGATCATGGGAGGATTTTTTTGTGTGTGAGAAATATCCGTCTCAAAATGAATAGGTTCCCGGTCATTTTGGCCGACGGACATCTGGCGGACATCAACCCTCAATAACTATGCGAATAAAAACGGTGCGAGGGATCCCACAATCTGTCATTGGGAAAGGTTGGGAAATCACCTTTTCGACATCCCTGGGAACCCTATGGTTGCGTCATATTCCTGTATCAGCCATCATCACTTCGGTTAAACCACAGCGTATCCAGCTTCTAGTGGTCTATCTGTTGGCCGTTCGCGGATTCAAATAAATAGTGCAGGCTCTCGCCGCTTGTCGGCGCTGTATGCGCATCTTAGGCCAGATTTTTCGAGTGGCGGCGTTGCAACAACGTTTCGACCTCACAAAATGAATGCACGCAATCCATGCAGAGACGCATTTTTCCGCCGTGGAGGGCTGAGTGACTGTCTGCCACATTGCTGAGGGTACTGTGGATAACCGCCCTGGTGTTTAGCAGGAACTGCTATGGAAAAGGCCACAAATGGATGCAGGCCAAAAAGTTCCAAAATTCAGAAAAACAGGATGGGAAGAGGAAGCAAAAAAGCTAAAACAGAACATATCTAAAAAAAATCGAGTGGGTGAGCCAGATACCAAAAAGAGCGCATATTTTTCCAAAACGGGGCGCAGTCGTGGTAAGTCGGGGGGGTCGGGCTCCAAGCCCTCAGCAATCGGGGTCTGGTGCTGGAACACCAGATGGGTTCCAATGGGCAGAGCCCCTGGTGGGGGGTGAAGCACCCAGTAGCTGCGGAGACATATTTAAATTTTGGGTTTATTTTGGGTGCAATATTCGTGTTCTTGGGGTCAAATTTCCCACCAGGGCGAGCCAAAAGCACATGCCTGCAGGCGAGCGAGCGGGGGTGGGCGTGTTTCTGGGCAGAGACGAGTCGCCCTCTGCCTCCAAAATCATACGTCCATTATCCATGGTGTCCAGGCAGGTGCGTCATTTTCAGGTTTCCACAGGGGGGCATGTCCTCGGATTCGGAGAGAAGGATCTGGGCTCGGTCCAGTCGGGGGACTGTTGGGAGGCGGAACCCCCAGAAGCTGAACACGTTAAGAAATTTGTTGTTCGTTTTGGGTTGCAATGTTCCTGTTACTCGTATCTGGACCAAATTTTCCATCAGGGCGAGCCAAGAAGGATAGGCAGATCGGGCAATGGGACGCGCCATCAGGCACACAACCGGGGTGGTTGGGCCGTGAGGATGGCGTGAAGGGGCCTCGGCCCTCTAATTCATTGAGCTTAATATTGGCCTATGCCCTGGCGAATAGAGAAAACACTGTGACGAAAATCAACCCATTGGTGCGCAACGGCACCAATGGGTTGATTTTGCAGGGTCCCTGTAACATTTGATTTTGCAGGTTGATTTCTTCTTCTTCTTTTGCCATGATGAGCGGACAGCCATTCGGCCGGTGGCTCGGCAGTACCCTTGTTGCACAGCTTGGGCTCCAAAGGAGAACAATGCCCCATAATCGAAGCCCAACTCCGCTCTGCATTCAACTGAAGAAGGCTCGGATCAGTTTTACGGCAGATGCCTACCCGCAGGATTTCCCGAACCAAGCATGCTCTGCAGAGCGGAGACGTGCGTCTTGTGATATGTGGCTTCTCTGCAGTGTAACCTACCCGGCCTCTGATGGACCTGCAGCTAGGTGTTCTTTTACGTGCACAGTGTGGTTCAGCACACGGGACCTCCTTCTTAAAGTCCCATCCGAAGAACAGACTGGCCAGTAAGTCTGTCTTTCCGACCTCATTCATCATGCCTCGCCGAGGGAGGATGCACACATGATTTGTGCCATGGCAAATTTCATTCACCGTGCCTCGCCGAAGGAAGATGCACACACAATATGTGCCACGGCAAATCTCGTGCCCCGACTGTGATTCAAACCCGCAACCATCAGATCACGAGTCCGACGCGCTAACCACTGCGCCACGAGGATCGGACGATTTTGGAGGTTGATTTTGTCCAGGGCCAGGACAATCGGAGTTATACCATATACCGCGTCATTCAAACATCTTTTGACATAATATACTCGTACTTCCCGCCTGGCCAAAATTAAAAGGAAGCAATGACCTGCAAAAGCCGAGCTAAATGACCTGTTAGAAATCCCCAGAAAAAGCCAAATTTACCAAAAAACAAATAGGGGGATTGGGGGCCCAGCTGCGCCCCCGAATGGGCTCCCTTTGTTGTTTGACATTTGAAACAGTGCGCCTGAGGGCGAGCCCCATTGCCCGAATTGCATTTCCTCTTTGGCTCGCCCTGATGAGAAATTTGGTCTAGATAACCGAATATTTCGCCCAAAATGAACACCAAATGTCGAAATGTCTCAAGCTTTTGGGGGGCTCAGCCCCCACACTACCGACTGGACTGAGCCTGGATCCTTCTTTCCGTCACCGAGGACATACCCCATGCGAAAACCGGAAAAAACCCCGCCTTTCTAGGCACAATGGACGCCGTTTTGGAGGCAGAGGGCGACTGCCCCTTCCCAACGAGAAATGCGCCCACAATCAGTAGCTCACTTCCCCCCCTCATGTTCGTTTGGCTCGCCCTTAAGGGAAATTTGACCACCAGAACACGAATATCGCACTCAAAATGAACCCCAAATGTCAAAAATTTTCAGCTTATGGGGGGTTCTGCCCCCACCCGATCTCGAGCCAGGGGCTCTGCCACTTCGAACCCCGCTGGGCCTCAGACACCGATTAGGTGCTGTCGATTAATGTCGATTTATCGCCGAACTGAAACTTTAGGACGTCATTTTTTGCAAATCTGTTCATGATTCAGTTCAGATTGATGTTGCAGTGCCAAGACGCACCAAGTTTGAAATGGGCCCCGATTCGGCCCCAAAGTTGATGGGCCCCTTTGGTCTTTAACCCCCTCCCCGCCCCCTCCCCCAAAACTCAGAGAGAAATCGCCGTCATTGCCGAAGCATCCAGTTGCCGAGGGAGAGTTGCCAAAACTGCACCGAAGCGCCAGTTCGCCGATTCATTCTAGCCTAAGATGCGATCACAACACCATCTTGCGGTTTTGTTTTGAACTAAATATTTGGTTCACATTTCTGCCAATCTGCTCAATGCATTTAAAGGGAAAGACAACCCACTAGTAGCTGGATACGCTGTGGTTAAACTTAGCAGCGCATACCTCGTGGCTTGCACCGGTTCCCATCAGAAAACCGTTAAGCAACGTTAGGCCTGGATGATGCTTGGATGGGAGACCACCCTTGTACCCCAGTGTGTGCTGCTGGAAGGGGGCTTAGTGGCCAAGTCCCTCGTCTCCTTCGGATGAGACGTTAAGCAGGAGGTCCCGTGTGCAGCATCACACTGTGCACGTTAAAGAACATCTATTTCGTTCCAGTCCAAGAGAGGCTGGCAGGTAACAATACGAACAACGGACACAGAAGCCACACATCACGAGGCACGCGTCTCCGCTCTGCAAAGCATATTCGGTTCGGGAAATCCTGCGGGTTGGCGTGTATACGCCGGAAAACTGATCACAGTCTTTTCAGTTGAATGCAGGGCGGAGTTGGGCTACGAATGGGGCATTGTTCTCCTTGCGAGCCCAAGTTGTGCAACAAGGTTTCAGCCGAGCCACCGGCCGTATGGCTGTCAGCTCATAATGGCAATGATGATGATGATGAAACTTTACAATAATCATCTGCCGCTGCATCTGCCGCATCTTCAACACCGCCGCATCCTCCGCATCTCGAGCCGTACCTTTTACCAGTGTTGATCCGCAATACAAAAAAGTCGCACAAAAAATCGAAAAATTAAAGGCCAGAAATGTTCGAAAATTTAATCAATTGAGCATGCCTGCTTCTTCACTTTCGAGATGCGGCGGATGCGGCTGCTTGAGATGCGGCGGCTAAAGATGCGGAGGATGCGGTGATTGAAGATGTGGTGGATGCGGCGGTGGATGCTTTTTGTAAAGTTTAACCATCACTTTTGCCTGACAACCTTCTGTTCTTGTTTTTTTCTTCATTCAACTCCTGTCAATAGGCGCGAAGGCCACGTTTCACGCAAAACGTGCTGTTCACGTTAATACTCTCTACGCTAAAATTCCAAACAGCAGGGGCGCGCCGAGGGGGGCTGGAGGGATGTATCCCCCAAGAATAGAAAGGGCCATTTTCTTGGGGATTGTTGCCCTGGGCCCATCCCCAGTAAAAATGCTCAAAATGCCTTGTGTTCAAAACTGAATTTTCCCCACAATGTCCTCAATTGGTCGCATCGCACCCAAACTGCAGGTTTATATATTCACCAAAAATGAGCCCAAATTCAAAAAATTCTTCGTTTTCTGGTGGGACCCACCCCCACCAGGTGTTATTCCCCTTTTGAAACCCCGCCCCAGACTGGGTGCGGAGTGAGAAATTTTGACCTCGTGGGTGCGGAGTGAGAAATTTGACCTCGAGAACACGAATATTGCACCCACAATTAACCCCAAATTTCAAACTTTCTTCGGTTTCTGGGGGCTCCGCCCCCAGACCCCCCACCAGGGGCTCTGCTCTTGCAACCCCGCAAGGGCTCCGCACAGACCACGATTAATGGCAGGCTTCACCTCCAGAACCCTTGTCTCGCTGTGTGCCAAACTACTCCCCTCATATCTCTCCCTGTGAAAACCAAAAATTATTCCCCAGGATGCCCAAATGGTGTTCAGGTCCGAAGCCAAGGGGAGCAGGGGGTCATTGCCCCCATTGAATATTCTGTTACCATCTGGCAAATTAAACGCCCCTTTGCCCCTAAATCTGGATTTTTCCCGATGTGATTCAAGCCCAAATCATGTCGAATTTTTTCATTCCCTGATGTCCCAAATAAAATGAAAACAAAAAAATGTCCAAATCCTTCACTTACTTTCAGGATCGTTCCCTGTTTTTCAGGGGGTCCCCCAGATTCGAGGGGCCATAGCTCCGAAACGGATTACCCTGGGTTACCGTTCGGGGTTGTTCCTCGGGGGGTTTCTGTCATG
>JASGXE010018700.1:0-11692 GCA_030068105.1 Sinentomon sp. SZTP_YWyxl
AATTTGTCATGGCGAAATCACATTGAAATCATCAGTGCCAAAGCAAATCGGATTTTGGGCTTTGTAAGGCGCACCTTTTCCCATTGCGAACCTAGCTCCAAATTATTAGCATATAAGTCCTTTGTGAGGCCAATTTTGGAGTATGCGTCCTGCGCATGGGATCCATATCAAGTTGGGGATATACCCTACTTGAGGCCGTCCAGTCAAGAGCCGCTCGTTTTATCAGCAACTCATATGCCCGCACCGTAAGCGTTACACAATTAAAATTAAACCTGAAACTCCCTTTGCTTGAACACCGTCGCAAAGTACTCGTATGTCGATGTTCCACCTTCTTTACAACAACAACCTGGGATATAAAATACCTGAGCTTTATCGCGCAGTCCCGGAGAGATGCTCAAATCCAATTCCAATTCCCTAGTGCGGCCGCAATGTAGAACAAATCCATACTTGAGCTCTTATTTTCCCCGCTCAATTAAAAACTGGAATGTTCTTCCTGATGCCCTTGTCCGGTCGATTTGTCACGACACATTTCTTAAGAATGTTGAACTGCTTATTTTGGTTCATAAACTTTTCGCATCATTTTCATTGTGTAATTGCTTGTTTAAATAGTTTTTAATTTTGATATTGTTAGTTATAATTATTAACCGCCAAACTTTGTATTTGTGGTTATTAAAATTGATTGATTGATTGATTGATTGATTGATTGTCTCAATCTTATGTGGATGGTCGTGGCGACCGTAAAAAGATGGGCGAAAGAATGACGCGTCATTCTTTTCCGCATTCTTCGCCTTTGCGCAGCACGCTTGGAATATCAGCAGCGCCTCCTGGCGGACTGCCGTTTCAAGTTCGTGTAATTTGAGTGCGGAAACGTATTCCTTCAAGAAGCGGTCGAAGGTATTGGCCCTTGTAGATCGAAAGAAGTGAAAGCCGTAGTGTTTTATTTATGCAATCTAATCACTAATGGTGATATTTTTATCGTTGATAAGTCATGCTGACTTTACATCGCAGAATAAAACACAAAAAGCCATGAGCCACAAGTGTACAGAACATTTTTGACGAGCTCCGTGTTTGGTGATGGAAGCGAAAAAATCTGCTAAGCTGCCTGAACCCAATCGCAGCAATGGAAGACATTTTGCTGAGGAGTCTAAATAAAACAAGCACACAAGAGAAATCACGTTGAGTGGAAACTGCCTGAAATGCGTCTCAGATAGTCAGGCAGTGAACACAAAAATCAACACGAGGTTCTCAAGTTACGGCACATGAATCGCGTGGTTCGTTGTAATGTCAAGATGGACACACCAGGAGAGCATTCGTGCACGGGGCAAAACACATTTTCGGCATTACAATGTGCTGCTGAACGTAAAAGGAAATCAACAGCGAGGCATCACTTTTTGCAATCCACTTTTCTGCGGATGTGATCCAGCTCCAAACCACACATCTTTTTCTTGGCACTACTCCGGAATTGCCTTGAAAATATTTGCTCCTGATAAATTAAACATTTTCTCGAAAATAGATCGGATCGGAATTGTGCCGATTTTTTTTTGCGAATTTTTTTTTCGAATTTGTTTGAATCGGATCGGAATTGCGCCGAATCGGAAAACACTTATTTTCGAAAAGTTGCCGTGGAAGTAATGTACCCAGACGTCTAAAAATTGGACTGTTCAGATTATCGCAAAATCTCCATGCTGCAGAAATTAAAAATCCTCTTTTCAAAAACCGAGGTCAAAGTCATAGATCTCCAGAAAACTCTGTTGAAATCTGGCGCTGCAATTTCTACCGTCTGCATTAGAGGGTGATCTAAAAAGGAAACTGAAAAATATTTTTCGTGACTTTTTTGTTCTGAAGTATATTGGGATTCAAAGAAGTCTGATTTGGTCCAACGGGATCCCATGCAACATCTTAAGTTACAGCGCGTGCGTTCTGTTTCTGAAAGAGGCTCAGAAATCATGAAAATTGAGCACAGAAACTGAGCTCGGATGGTTTTGGTGAACGAATGCCAGAACTGCTACTGTTTTGAAAGGAAAAAGGGTTTTCTTACACTGTTGCATAAACAGCATGACTAGGAGGGAAGGAAACAAAAGAACAAGATCCCCAGACCAAAGTAGCCCCGAAAACAGCACAGAAAGAATTTCCTTTCTCTTCTCTTTGGCGGTCGAGTTCGTCTGTTTGGCCTGGAGCATCCGCAGTCGATTTCAGGAAAAAGCATCACCGCACCGTAAACAGATGTTGGGTTAGGTTATGATTTGGGTAATTTAATCAAACCAAACGTAACCCAACCAAATCACCGAGTACCAAGTTGCAATTCCGGTTCGATGCAAAAAAGTTGGCGAAATTCGTTCCAAGATATAGGTGCGGTTTCGATTCGATGCAAAAATTTGACAAATTTTAAAGTCATCCAAAAAATTAGAACAACTATTTTTTTCGAAGTCGCAATTTTTTAGTGGCAAATGAGAAGACGTGACCTGACGAATTTCTGTACGTGAAAAACATCACCTGCTGCAACAAGATATTGATCAAATTCAGTTGCATGATGGAATTGCTAAGATGCTTCAAATCTTAACATTTTTTATCTGCATGCAAAACTAACTTTCACAACAATGAGCCAGTCAAGGAAGTCATGCTGAGAATAAAGTTCTGTTTTGCTTGCGAGTGCACATGAGCGCCGGTTAACACATTCTATCCCATGATTTTACGAGGCACTGTGTTGGCATGTGTCAAGAAAATGACCCTAATAAAAGTCTTCCCTTTGATTTAAAATTTAAAACAGTATGGACAACATTCGGGCTGGATTGGTCTGTGTAAGGGAGGACTAAGGAGCGCATGGGGTTCAGGAACATCCAATCAGAGGATTCGGGGGCTGCAGCCAATGAAGCGTGAAACGAGATTGCCTCTCAAAAAAACCTTTTTTTCCTTTTATGGAAGGAATGAAGAAACATCAAAGTCAAAATGACCCTTCAGTCGTCGTTAGCATCCTTTCTCCTGTCCAGTGACCGAAAAGGTATCTAATCGTAGGTCATCTCCAAACCTTATTCGTTTCAAAAAGGCTTTCTGAGATTGCTTACAAGCATGCTAACACATAAATTTGAAATGGGGCAGGTATTGGACGTTGACAGAAAGCGAGTAACTCCTCGGCATAGAAATCAAATTCTCGATGCTACAGATCTCAAATTCAACCAAGACGAATGGCGTTCACGTTTACTCTTTGGAGGCCTGTTATCTTACAGCATTGGAAAAATAAACAAATCCTAGTGCATATCACCCCTCTCGCTGAAAATAGCCGTGACTGACCATCGGTCTGCGCAAATCCTTTCGTGAAAACCGCTCCAGCAGCCATTTCTGCCTCCCTCATCTATCATGGAAAGGGTCAACAGAAATCCGGATTTTGATTAGTTTCAAAGAATTCAAAGACCCGTTTGACAGGGACTCTTTTTGAACTTTTTGTTTTGTTTGCCTTCATCTGTTTACGTTTGCGTTTTATTTCATTCGTTTGTTTGTTTTTGTTTGTTTCCTATAGTTTGTTCGGTTTTTCACGGAACCATCTAACTTTTAAGAATTCAGAGCATGGGGTCATCATGATCCATTATTGGAATTTCTTGCAGTCGTAAGCCAACATGATATTGTCAATTTCCGTTTTTGGTTGAAAAGAAGTAGAGTGATTTTGATTTCCTTTGCCGAAAGCTAAAAGAAGCCATCCTGCACTGAAATAAAATTGGTGGCAGAAGAAGACTACACCAGAAAGTGGCAGTTTGTCACTATTTTAGTGAAAAGAAATGCATTGGATGGAATGGTGTGCAATGCCACTAAAACTGCCACTACTCATAGTGTAGTCATCCTTTCTCACTACTAGTGGCAATTTGCCACTAATTTCTTTGCAGTGTGCGAAGGATTTTAAAGCTCCATTTCCTTCGATTCAAGACGAGTGTGGCGTGTGTTTGTCCACCCACGTACTTACGGGAAAGCAGGCTTCGTGTTTTCAAATAAAAAAGCGAAAGCAAATAGATCAGAGAAACGGGCATTTACAATAAACACTACAAATATACAACAAAACGCACAAATTTGATGCATTGATATGCGAATTTTATTCAAAATACAGTGGTTCAGGAAAGGTCAGCAAAAGGTAAAAGATCTGCAAAATGTCGCATGTCGTTTTATGCATTTAAAGTACAGGTAGAGTGATGGCGGAATAAATGTACCTACTCATGCGCCTAAAATCGTGATTATTGAGAATTTAGCAAAGATTCTGTACTGAAGAAATTAAAAATCCCATATGACCGAGGTCAAAACTCACTCCTCTGGAAAGCTTTGTTGCAATCTGGCGCTTTAATTTCTACCATCTGCATAAAAAATTAAAAAGAAAGAAAAAAAGTTTTGGAGGCAACGCAGCTGAACGGAAAAAACTCAGAACTGCCATGGCCATAACGAGTAGAAAGTTTGTCGAAATGAGCGAGAATAAAAGAAGAAAAACTGAGTTTTCCGAGAACTCCAAGAGGGTAGAAGCTTTCCCTGCGCTTTCCCTGCACAAAACCACTTAAACTGAGTTCTAACAAAGATTACCGTGCGCCGTGTCCACGACCCAAACAATTTTGCGATATGCGATTCTGACTTCCCGCTAAGCCTACCCTGTTTAGCTGCTAAAAACAACTCCTAGGCCAATATCGAAACTGCATTTTCCTTCGCAGCCAGATTAAACCATAAAATGTGAAGTTTAATGCTAATGAAGATCGGATATCCTTTGCTCCTTTGCTTGTTGCGCGTATCAAGACAAGATCCTGTCTTGCATCGGTGATATTTAGGGTTGAAACCTGCGGTTTGCGTCTTGCGGAAGGGGTGCGTTTTCCAATGGGTTTCTCTTCAGCGATCCCTAACGCTGCACCCTAAATGACCTAAAAGAAAGAGTTTCCGTCGCGGTTGTCAACTTTCTGATAAACTGCAAATAGGATTGTTTTCTTTGGGAACCCATGCTCGTTTATATATAGCACTATGGGACCGTCTGGTTTTTCGCCGACCTGGGAGCATATTGGGGCTGAAATGTGGGAAAGGAATTCCCTAAGAGAGTCTGTATATTTGTGCCACTTTTCCCAGAAATGTCGCAATTTCGGGTCCTTGATATCTTGTCAAACAGCAACAAGGGAATATTGGTGCATAATTTGCAGTTTCTTGAAGTAATTCGATCCAATATGGGGAGAAAACAAAGATAATACGTGTATTCTATTGCAATAACGAGGGTAGGAGTATGAGACTGTTTATGCAAAAAACAGGTAGATAGCAAACAAGATCCTGACATTTATGGGCTGACGAAGGAATGGAACGAAAAGAAAAAAATCAGGCAAAATTGGGCAGCTTTGAATTTCAACAAGTAACACATATTTTTCGAAAATAAGCATTTGAAGCCGATATTTTTGCATATTTTTGGTTGACTGTTTTCTTTAAACTGTTATCGCGACGTAAATTTATATTACTGATTTTTATTCTTCGGACCCCAAATGGGCCCGGGGGTCGAAAATAAATTTCACTCGAATCAAATGAAGTTTGCAGACGTGGTTCCTCAGGACGAAACGACAAAAAACGAAAAGCGATGTGTTTCATCAAAATCCCACTCCTTTGACCGTTTTTGCCCAAAAATGTCCGGCTGCCATGGCAACAATGGGGAACTTTTATGGGCAAGACCCCACAAGGGGTGGATGCTCGAAAAAAATTACTCTTTCATTTTGGTTTGTAATGACATGAAGAGCAATATCTCAGATTTTATGCACACCTTTCCAATACACCCTGTAATCGCATTTTTCCGAATGAATAGTTTTGTTTTGTTTGATTTTTCTCCTGCTCCAATTCTTACTGATGGCATGTTTTTTGAGGGGAGTCGGGGAGACAAGCGTTGTTGTCGCTGACCATCCAAAACTGTTCATGGACCCGCAAGAAATAATTTCAGCAACGTATATTTCATTGACAAAAAGTGAACAAAAATGATTGGTTGCTGTGTACAACCAAAGGCCCATGCGCAGCTCACAGAAGAGCAAAAATGTACAGACTGTTTCAAAAACCCGCGCAATCTGAAATTTTTCATGCAGCTCATCATTTCTACGGTCATTTTGAATGTCCCAACCTTCGACGTTTTTGTTTTTTATTTTGTTTCGGACATTTGGTTACCATCAGGGTAGCAAAGTCATAGAGCCCCCATGGTGTCTCAGTAAATGCAATTGCATGCATGTCTGTGCACACAGTAAATCACAGTGCATATGAAAACACAGTAAAAATGATTAGATTTCTGCCTTGCCTCAAATGCGTATAGATTTCTGCATTGTCCCTTATGCGTATGCAACGCGGAAAATTTAAACCATGCATATACGGCTTAGCAGATTGTTTCAAGAGGGGCTAGAAGGTGACGTAAAAATTCCGGCCTTGCCCCTTCTGCGTATGCAACACGACAAATTTCAACCATGCATGTTGCATAGCAGATTGTTTCAGAGGGGCAAGAGGACATGTTTTAATTTCCACTGTGCCCCTTCTGCGTATGCAACAGGCAAATTTAATTTTCTGCGTTGCACACGCAGAAGGGGCAAGGCATTTTTTAAAATAATTTCTGACTGAATGAATTTCTGACTGTTAAATAATTTCTGCAAAGCCATGCATGCACTTGGTGCGAACTGAGATACCATGAAGGCTTTATAGCTTTGCTGCCCCTATGGTAACCAAGAGGTCGAAAGAAAGTAAAATTAAACAAATTAACAAAATAAAAACTTAACGTCAAACGTTGGGATATCGAAATTGACCCTCGAAATGTTTAGCTGCATGCAAGATTTGCGGTTGCGCGGTTTTTTTGAAACACCCTGTATAAAAACAAGATGCGCTCGGTTTCTTCAATAAAAGCGCAAAAATTCAAATTCTTTCGGGAATCAGCGAAATTGGAAAATGGGGTCCCACCGCTATGACGGTGTCGACAGGATGTGATTTTATGAGAGCGATTTTGCCAAATCACAGTCTTGAATTATTATTGTTTCGCATAAAAATGCATTCATTCGAAATCCCTGGCAAATATGACTTTGCATAGTGGATAGATATGGTACAATACGATGCCATTGGAGATCTAACTTTCTAATGCGTTGTGCCATCGGAAGCGTTGTTGCACAGCGAACCCACCCCAATTCTAATTTGAATAATTTCGTAATCCCATCCGGAATATCAATTTGCCTCCCATAATGCATATCCGTCCCGTCGCTGATGTGCCCGCAGCATTGTTTCCGAAGCGGGATTACTTGAAAGATGCAACCAGTGGCGCAAATTTGAATTTCATTTCTGGGGGGGGGGTCGAACAAAAGGCCAACGCATATGAGTCCACTCCATGTTTCACGCATGTTGGGGTTGAATGTCTGCTTAGTCGGTTGCAGTTGACCTCAAGGGTCGAAAGTTCTCTTAAAGATGCTTTAAGTTTCCTCTAAGGTTCCAAAACTGGTTCCCTGATGTCATTTGCCACATGGAAAATAAACGCGTTGACGGAGCCAAATTTGTGCAGTTTTGGAATATACGGGGGCAGGCGTTCCTTTCACCCCCCTGTTGCACTCCAATGGAGTGGCTTACACTTTTCCTTGGGGAAAGCAATGTCGTTTGAATATAATTATTGTGTGATCTGTCTGGGGGTTCAGCAAAAATGAGCTTTCGCACATGAAAACTCAAAGCGTGATGGCTGTGTGCAATTTCCGAGGGACTCTCGGATCCGACCGAGAAAATGGACTCATTTTGTTTTGATTATTTTGTACTGGTAATACTCGCATTTGTATGGGATGAATTGCACGAAATCACGAGAAACAGTGGTATGCTCGTCCAAGAGATTTTAAAAGTGGTGTATCTCCTCTAAAATGAATTTGAATACCCAAAAATGCTCCCGCATTCACTTTGCGTCCACCTCATCTGATCAGACTTTTCACTACGTGCTTCGAGATGTCGCCCTCTCGCCTAGAATGGTAGTCTATTTAGGGGTCAAATTGACGAGTAATCTCGACTGGGTCCCTCACGTTGCAACGGTTTCCAAAAATGCCTCCAGAGCACTTTATTTTGCAAACAGAAATTATAGAAAATGTACTCGTAAAATCCGGGAACATATGTCTTTAGTGCGGCCTATATTATGGAATACGCTTCCTGTGCATGGGACCCTCGAACTTCTTCTCAGGTTCGATCCATTGAGCGTTTACAACGCCAAGCTGTTCGTTTTGTTATTGGAGGTTATAGAAGAAGGCAGAGTGTCACTGAAATGATTAACAAACCTCGGTGGAAAAGTCTTGCTGGGAGGAGAAGAGAGCAACATGTATTATGCTTCTATAAAATTCTAAGCAATTTTGGAGGATGGGGGGAGTTTTTGTCCTATATTCAGTTCCCTTCCTTTTATGCCCGTTATGATCACTTGCTAAAGGTTAGGCCATTGCCTTTCAAAAAGGATGTTGGCAAATTTTCTTTCCTTGGGAGAACTGTTAAAGATTGGAACTCGCTCCCTGCCCCCGTCCTCTCTTCTCTCCTCCTTTGACGGTGGAAACTCTCCGCCGTTGTTTGGCAACCTCACTGGCTCCAGGTGGTCTTTAGCCTGGCTGAGCTTGTTGTACAGAGAACGTGTCAATTGCTTGTCTGTTCTGTTCCGTTGTGAGTTTTTTTTATCTTTTTCACGATATGTCCATTGTTGTTTTGAATACTCTTTCCCTGTTTCATCTCACTCTCCATTGTTTAATTCGTTCTTCCTGTTTTTTTGTATGTTGTACGACAAAGGGTAACACCCTCCAAGTACTTGTTAAAATTCAATTCAATTCAATTCAATTCAATTCAAAAGATGGCAACCTCCAATATACCCACACGAGAAATTGCTCTTGCATCATTTCTTGGTTCGTGGTATGGAATGAACAATCGGTGCGAATCTATACCGCACCGTCCTTAACAGCGAAGAAAGGTGTCTCTCTCAGCCTCCTTTTGCTCCTTTTTCCCAGTTGAAGTCGCAGCAAAGCAAATGGAACATCACAATCGTCACTGTCAGTGACAATGATGTGTAAATCACATCATTGCAAACCAATTTGTCTTGTCTGCTGCATGCGAACAAGCTAAATAATTGTCGATCCTGCATGTGTCCGGGATCGACCACATGCGGGATCCCGGACACATGCGGGATTCCGCATGTGTCCGGGCAGGCTATCTGGCCCTTCATCCTGAAAAGGAAAGAGGAAGGCTCACCATGTGATGCACTTGGTGTGCAGCGAATCATGTGTTGAACGACCCAAAACGCACGAGGAAAACCTCCAGGACAGGATCTGTGTCTTTGCCGCGCAGTTACTAGAAATTTCTAAGCATAAAATTTTTAACTGGGAATGCATTTTTGTGGGTCGTGCTGACGCAGAAATGGTCCCGTTCTCTTGGTTCCACAATTCTTTGATCCATTGTTCGATTGGGCTAATTCGGTGTGAAAAGCGATCTTAGAAGCGTCCAAGTCGGGCACGCTTCGGGAAATCCGGTTAGGTTATAGGTTAGGTAAGGTAAGGTAGGTTAGGTTATGTCAGGCTAGAAAAAGGGCCTCCATGTTGGGAAATTGAATGCATTAGACAAAATGAATTGCGCACCAAACGAGCTAGACCCACAGAAAATATCATCCTGTTGGCACTTGCACTTCGTGCGAAACCAGCGATTCCATAACAGGTGCACACAGCAAAATGTCGCACTATTTTTATTTTTTATTTTCGCGGGAGAGATGCCTTCTCTTTGCGTGAACCCAAGCACAAACGAAGAAGGTAATAGAGAGCGTGCAGTGGAAAAACAGCAAAACTTTTGAAATTCTGTCATTACCCGGTGGAGAGATGACGAACTCGAAATGAGAAGGATTGCAAATTAAAAGTTTGCCTGCGATATGTTAATTAATTTTAATTGGGTAAAATTGTCAACCGTTGAGATGTTATTGCATATGAAATATTCCAGGATTGACGCCACCCAAGTCGTCGTCTGTTGCACGCAGTTTTCAAAATCACTCGCATATGGATTTTCATCAAATGCCTGCTTGGTAAGACCAGGCAAAACGAAGTGCAATCTCCGTGATGTCTGTTTGGCTCGGCTCTACACAAAATTGGTGGCAATGTAATGTTCACTAAGACATATCTGACGACGCCAGCGGAATGGATTTCCCTGCATGGATGGGACAAATTGTGAGAAGCTATTCCCGAGTGGAAAATCTATAGGTACCTTTGCGAAAAGGCCGGCAAACAGTAAGTCATGCACCGAGCTTATTGAACGAGAGTTAATCAGATTTTCGGCATCTTGGCCTATGTCCATCAATTATCTCTAGTCCAGATTCTGCCTTGAAAAATGCAACGTGTGCAGATTCATTCCGTCCAAAATTATCAAAGGTTCCTCTCCAATCTGATTTTTCCCAAAGGATTGTTCCTCGCCGCACTGACAATGGCCACTATTTTGAATACCCCATTTTGAAATTTAATAAGCACTTTAACAGTTTTTTCCCCGTACAGTCCGCGAGTGGAATGCACTTCCCTCCTCGGCACCCCTCTTTGCACGATTACCATAGTGTTACCACGTGGATCTGTACCTAATCTAGTTTAATTTGGTTGCAGCCCATAGACCTCTCGCCCTCGTATTCTTGCATATAATTTTGCTTTTGCGCCTATGCCCTAGTTCATTTTGTTGTTTGACTTTTCTCTTCTTTTACGATTTGTTTGACGTTCAACTTCAATGTTGAGATTTAAATAAATAATAAATTAATTATAAAATATGTATAGATGTTGGTATAGATAGTTTGGTTGCAGTTCGGAATACCTGCCGACATCTGAAAAAAGCTGAACTGGACGAGTTTTCACACACGCTCAAGTGGCCAAAATAGGATGGGAAGATGAGGACGATGTGGGTGGGGTAGGATAGGTTAGGATAGGTGTATTAGGACAGGTTAGTGAAGGTTTAGTTAGCTTTACGTAAGTCAGAGAGCAATGGTGATAACTCGTTCAGTTCAATGTCGGCAGGTATTCCGAACAACCACCGAGCAATGGTGATAACTCGTTCAGTTCAATGTCGGCAGGTATTCCGAACAACCACCGAGCAATGGTGACAACTCGTTCAGTTCAATGTCGGCAGGTATTCCGAACTGTTACCGATAGTTTAATTAGGGTTGCTTTGCAGCTTCATAGAGCTCCTAAATTAGGAGCTCCATGAAGTTGCAAAGCAACTCTTCAAAATCTCCTTCGACGGAAATAGCAATCTGCGCCTGCGGAGACAAAAGCTCGTTTCAAAAGTTTCCATGAGGCATCCTTAAATACGCTGCGCTTCCATATTTCTTATAGTCGTTCAGCAGAAAGACATCTGATGTTCATAAACACTGGAGATACTTCAACTCATTGAAATCTGGGAGGAGTCAAACAGACCTTCCTTTAAAAATAAATCAGGTCAGGAAGTTCACGAAGATTTTGATGAGGCAAAAGAATTATTTTGCCCGCGTTTTCACATCAGACACCAAATACGTTAGATGGTCGCAGCAGCATTTATCACGGACTCAGAAACTAGCATTTGGGAAGTTGTGCAACCTGACTCCATGCAGATGTTCACGGCTTCCAAACGATCACTATGAATCTTCTCCGCCTCAGTCCACACTCCTTGATCTTCTTGGTTTCGTCTCCCTATTTTTGAAACGATACAGGTCGCATATACGGAGCTTATCAAAAGTCCT
>JASGXE010018701.1:0-10563 GCA_030068105.1 Sinentomon sp. SZTP_YWyxl
GACTTTGTGTTGAAGAAATCCGTTTCACGTCAACATTCAGTCATGAGAAAATGTAAGCATACGGCGATTCCATAGACTCAACATCGTCAATATTCCGAATAAATTTTGCTGGAAATAAAAAATTAAGTGAATCGTGAAGTTCCAAAAAATTTGAAACTTTACACATTTGCAAGTATTTATCGGCAATTAAAAGCATGTTAAGTGTCAGTTAAGCATGCTGGTAGCTGTGGTGTTGAAAGATATGAAAAATCGCCTCAGATCATTTTCACATTTTCGCGGCCATTGTCGAAAATTCCAGGAGATGGTCTGTGATCAGCAACTGCGTGGATCGATTTCTGCTCTTTCCAAAAACATGCCTATGCGGAGTACGTATAAGAATAGAGTAGAGTTCAAGAGAAGAGTAGAGTGCAAGAGTAGAGTACAAGAGCACGAATAAGTATACTTAGCCAGCAGGCAATTTAGAGCTTGCGCTGGTACAATCACAGGTGCTCAAATTCGCCACATCAATATCAATGTTCTTTTATGTACACGTAAGCATTAACATAAGGAATAGAAGGTGTTCTGTTTGTTAGTGATATCCATTTTAATTATATGTCGTATGAATACGGTTCATAGTTCAAAGCTAATACTATCCCCTCCATGAAATTCTTCGCTGCTTCACAACACACTTCGCATTCATTTGTACCCAGCGAAATCACATCGTTTCCAACAAAACGGAAATATTTTATGATACTAGAGGAACAAAGCAATCAAACCCGCATTCCATTGAATGAGAATCTGCTGGGAAGGTTAAATTATAAGGCATAGCCTTCTGATCGGTTAAAGTCATTTTTTAACAAATGTGTGGTTAAAACGTGGCTATTTTCAAGGCTTGGTACACATTATTTTGCACACCTTTGCACAAAAACGCTTTCCCACAAAACAGTTGCATCAATGAAACACACGATACTCATACGAGAAACAATTGAATGAATATTGAATTGAATTGAATTGAATTGAATTGAATTGAATTGAATTGTATTTGTGGGTTTCCCCATTATCATACACATAGGATACAACAAATTTTCACGTACACTCACAAGGAAGGAGAAAGAATTGAAGCTGGGAGAAAACGGTAAGGAAATTGAAAAGATAGGTAATTGATCAAAACGACTTAAATTATTATCAGTCAATGGAGGAGATCGACTTAAGGAGCAAATGAGTGGAAGATGCCGTTCAGCTCACCCATGTTCAGAACTCTCTGAGCTGGGCAGGCAGGAAAATCTCCTCCTAAGAATTGGTATGCTCAATGGCTGGGAGAACACTGTTGCAGGCAGTACATTCCAGTCAGCGATTGCACGTGAAAGGAAGGAAAATTTCCCAACATCTTTTTTGAAGGAGAGAGGCCTTATCTTGAAAGGGTGATCATGCCTGCCATAGAATGAGGGAGAGTGAATAAACTCAAGCAGTTCCCCCCACCCCCCAGTCGCGCAAAGCACTCGAAACAGGCACAAGAGCCGGTGACATCTTCTCCTGGCAGCCAGTGTCGGCCAACCAAGCTGAGAAATCATTGCGGACACGCTGCTTTTCCTTCGATAGTCTCCAACAACAAAGCGAGCGGCACGGCGCTGGATGCGTTCCAACGACGCAGATTTGCAAACTAAATGGGGTCCCCAGGACGTCGATGCATACTCCAAAATAGGCCTAACTAAGGCAAGATAGGCAATTCCACGTATTTTAGCGGGGCACTTTCTAAAGTTCCTTTTAATGAAATACAGAGCACTATTTGCTTTTTTGGTTACTGCTGCAATTTGTCTAGACCAATCGAGTTTGCGATCAAAAATAACTCCCAGGTATGTTGAAAAGGGTTGCGGGGATAATGGTTGGTCACACAGAACATACACAGAAGGATTAACTTTAATCGAACTACAGCAAAACTGTATAAGCGAGCATTTGGTCGGGTTCAGCTTCATGGAAGAGGTCTCGCACCAGTCTTCAATTGCTAACAAATCAGCTTGCAGTCTGTCAGAGTCCAAAGAGCTGGCAATTTCTGAGTAAATGAGACAGTCGTCAGCAAACAATCTTATTTTGGACTTAACAGTGCCAGCTATGTCATTTATGAAGATCAAGAACAGTAAGGGTCCAAGAATACTTCCTTGGGGCACTCCAGATGTTACGGGCTAACACAGATATTATGAGCTAACACGAAGTGCACTACGACTTTAAACTTTCTTCAAAGCTGGATAAATGTCCATGGCTTGCAGCATCAGAGCCAATGCAAAACTCGTTAGACTGAATGGTTTCCTCGAGTTGGAACAAACAAAGATAAATAAACTTGTGAAAATATGACAACATCCATTCGAGTATAACTGTTCTGTGAGTTTGGAATTTAAAGAAGCATAATGATATATCAATGGAGCGACACAGGCACACCTCCAATGATGTATCATACCCGTACAATTTACTTTAAGTATACGTGCCCTGTTCAATTAGAGAAATCGGTCTACGAAACACTTGTGCTCGTACATTGGCGGTTGTGGTATATAATTATTCTCCGAAATAACTTGAGCTGCCTTTGGCAACGTTTAAATGACCAGGGAAAATTTAAATATTTTCCGCCATAATTTCAGCTGACTTGGCGGCTTTTGAATGACAAGGGAAATATACTCGTAAACGTATTATGTCCGCAAAAACTTCAGCTGCCTTTGACGAATTCTGAATGACCAGAGAAAATTCGGTAACATATCGCCTGCCAGAAAAGCGCTGAAATTCATCAAGGCAAAACAAAACAGGCACGCAGCAACACTTGGCTGTGTTGGGGAAATTCCGTATTTTTCGGGTCTTTCCTGAGAAAAGCCACACCAACCTCAGCCAAGCGAAGATGCGTACCGCAAAAGGGATACGTGGAGTCTTGTCGAAGTATTCGGCATCAGGATGGACGCTATAGGTGGATTACTGAGTGGGTATCCAAGGACACATACAGTGTGATCCAAAACTGAAATGTTTTTCGTGGATTTTTTGATTCTGTAAAGCATTTTAGGGTTCCAATGAGTCTGAAGTGGTCTAACGGCACCCTCTCAGGTCACAGCGTGTGCATGCTATTTCGGAAAGAGGCCCAGAAACCAAGACAATTGAGCACCAACTGAGCTCAGATGGTCCAAAGAAAAAGGTGACCGAATTGTGTTTCTTGATTAAAGTTAAATGTGTTTCTTCATTGGTTAATTTTTCTTCTGCAAGGCGTTTTAGGCATTAAAGTTGCCTCGACATGTCGAACATCATCCTCTTCATACTTCTAACTTACAATGTTGCTTGCTCCCGTGTTGCCTCTTTTCGAAAATGGACTCGATTCTCCATACCAAACAGACGAACAGATTATCGAAAGAAAAGATATAGACAAAATGCTTTTAGGTTATGTTCTCGTGACTTTTTGGTTCTGGGGACCAGATTTTTTGTGGTTACTTTCGCTGCACGTCATGCTGCAATAAAAGCATATCAGTGTAAGAAAATCAATTTTTTTACCTTCAAAACTGCTACAGTTTGGCATTTTGCAAACGTCCACCAAAACCAAAACAGCAGCGAAAAACATTTCGTTTCTCTTCTCTTTGGATGTTCATTTCGGCTGTTTGGCCTGGAGTATCCGGTCCATTTTGGGAAAAGCATCATTCATCATAGCTCAACAGGATGAGGAGGATGTTCGACACGTCAAGGCAACTTTCATGCATAAAAAAACATCTTGCAGACTCAAATTAGTCACCAACAAACGCATTTCATTTAACTTCGTCTTTGGACCATCTGAGCTCAGTTAGTGCTCAAGTGTCTTGTTTTCTGGGCCTCATTCAGAAACAGCATGCACATTCTGTGACCTGAGAGGATGAAGAGGGTGCGGTTAGACCACTAGAGACTCATTGGAACCCTAAAATACTTTACAGAATCAAAAAATCCACGACAAATATTTCAGTTTCCTTTTTTTTGGATCACCCTGTATTTTCGTTGTGTTCTTCTCGGCTTCTCTTTTTGGTCGTTTTTTAGAGTTGCAAAAAAGACACGTTGTTTTGGGGGAAATTCGCAATTTAACCTTTTGTTCGTTATTGGCCCTCATGAGAGTTGATGAGATTTCGAATCCTTCAATGAATGAACCTCTTTCAGTCAATTTCATTTCAGCGTAGAGTAAAACACCAAAAATTGGTTTCAATTGAAGTTCACGAGATGTTTGTAATCTGAATGGTGCGACGATGACGTTATGGTGGGACTGTATAAAGGAACAGGTGGGAGGGCTTTTTTATGGTTAAACATGGTTAACAACGTGCGGCACTTCGAAAAAGGGCACTTCCAGTCGCCATTAATGATCAGATGGCGGCGTCTTTTGGTCCATTGAAAGGAAACGAATTGGCGAATTCAAGCCTTGTGAAATATGTTTATCCGTTTCGTTTATGCAACCGCATTGAAAGGTTTAGAAAACGAAGCAGTGAAGGCAATTTTTATTTCCAATTATTGAAATATCCCTCTGGCTTTGATTAGACCTGGCGACCGCAACTCAGTTTTTGGCGAATCGAAGTAAAAGTTTCATTGATGTTATGGCTGAGTTATAAATGATACGCCACACGTTGTTGGCTTTGTCTGGTGGGAGGGGCTCGTCACCAACATTGCTTTTGGATGAGGGAGTTGGTGCAAGTGGAACAATATAAAACTGGACAACTTACTACATGCAATGTGGACCTACTTGAACATCAGCCGTATGTTGCCAGCAGATGGGAAGTAATTGTACATTGAGTGTGTTTCGTTTATCTAAAGACATCTTTAGCACGACTGTTGAGCCAACCCCACAGCCGGACATTGATCATGATTTCTCACCACGACGTGCTGATAGCCTCCGGTTTGAAGAAATTTCAAACATCGAGCAATTGAAATTCGGCGATTAGCAAAAGCAATGATTTGGCATACGATGTGGCTTTTGGCGATTCATATTTTTAAATGGACCTGGAATAGCTCATTTCGCATCTTTTTCCTGGAAGACCTACACCCTTCCAGGCGCTCTACATCTGGGGTTCAGACCTGAAGTGTCTCGTCAGTCCCCAGAACTTATCAACGGGTCTCTTCAGTGGAGATAGGCTGAAACGGACCTCCGGATATCCACCCATGGATGTTGCTGATGTCCTTTGTCGATTTTTCTTTTCAATGGTGAATCTTGCACCAACCACGGTGATTCCAACTTTCTTCACTTCTACAAATTGTTCATTTGGTGCACCTGAGGACGCCCCGTCTACTTTAATGATGACAAGAACCCCTTGACCAATAACTCCTATCAGAAAGGGGGTTTTGGTCATCCTACGTGGAAAAGTGACGTCCCCAGGTCACCAAACGAACCATTTAAAGATTCAAACGAAATTGGAATCACCATGGCTAACAGCAAGATTTACAAATGTGAAATCATTGCTTGGAATTCTGACAAGGAACTCAGAAAATTATTCCAGCTACTCGCTGCTTGCAAAAAGATGTTCTAGAGTCTTCTATAACAAGGGCGATGTGCATAAGAAAAAAAAGTGTGATGCAGGGACGACTGATCACCATTCTGCTCCAAAATACAGACAGACCACGCGCCGACAAAATAGCGAAAACCTAATGAAGCTGAAATGTTGAGGTTTGAAATGTCGAAATTCAAAATGGCGAAGACAGAGCACAGACAGACAGAAAGTGTCGGCCGGATTTCCCCTGGTCAACCAGAAAACCTGCCAACGGAGGAATGGTATTTTGAGGACCAATGCTCCATTAGGCCAACTAGGCGGCTGCCTAAAATTTTCTGCTGTGACCTACCTTAAAACTACTTTTTATTGTTGCAGTTTACGTTTTAGAGGAAAATGAAAAATTGCGATGTGACGTGGCATCAGATTTAGAATCCTGTGTTTGGAAAACTTGCTTCCCGGCTAGGTCAGATATCTTTTTTGTGGCATGGGCAAATTATAAACATCCTGCCAAAATGGGGCCTCCAACAACTGTTGTGGTGTGCGCAGCTAACATTTTTAAATGACAGGTAATTTGAAATTGTGTGTGACAAAACGGAACAATAGCTTTTCATGAATGAACAGCATGAAAATGAGTTTTTTGTTCAACGCGCTCCCAACTTGTCCCGATTTAGATAATCCGGACATCACTCTGTATTTGAAAAATTACATCGGAAAAATATTTTCACCAAGATGTTGTCATTGTTGAATCCCCAAAACGTCCCTGCTGGGAAATTGCAACAACATCGTCCAATATTCCAGGATGCGTCAATATACATTCCAAACAAATCGCCAAACTTTTCACTGAAATGATGCTTTATTAAAACATTTTTATGAAGTTGGATTCCCGAAGCGATTTTCTGCTGCAGCTGGTGGTCGAATGGTCTAAAGCGCCGTGCTCCAAATTTGTGGATGGTGGCTCCAAAAAGTCCGAGCCGTGCGGGATTTTTTTTTTTGTTTTTAAATCTTTTGAAAAATGCCGAAGTCCTTTATTGACACAGCAGATTGACACCACGCACTAGGTTGACACCACGGGCTGTAGGTTCTCACCATAGACAGAGGTAGGGTTAGGTTCGGTATAATGCTAGGTTAGGTTATGTCTGCTCTATAGAGAAGATAACATTGGCTTTAGATGTCGTAAACGTGTTTTTATTGTGGAACGCACCGGTTAAAATTCTGGAAGTGCTGCACGTTTTATCATGAACGATTATGGCTACTCATCCAGTGTAACCGATATGCTCAGTAATCTCGGGTTCTCACGCTTGTTTAACAGAAGGTCGTATAGACGTCTTAGCACCCTAAAATATCCGTAGGGTTTCCCTGCTAATTCCTCTTCCAGGTGAAATTCGAGTGAGTCAGTTCAATATTAGCCGATCTCATACTGACAAGTTTTTTGTTCCCACTCATTTCCATTCTTTTCTTCCGAAAACCCTTCGGGAGTAGAATTCTCGGGCCAAAGACTCTTATTTGATCAGAAATTCTCCTACTAACAGAGGACAACTTCATATGTTCTCCATTATCGTATTGCGTGCCAATTTTTGTCACATGCCGATTTGAGGAATTTCGTTTCGTCATCCTTTAAATTTTTCGTTTTGTCATTTTTGTTCTTTTCAATAAATGTTTGCATTGATATTGCAAGCTGGAACATTAAATACAATACAATACAAATGACATCCTGGAGATAGGGAAACTCCACTCTAAACAGATGAGAAAAAAGCCCCCTTCGGCATCGAAAATCTACATATCACAAACTAGTAAATGTCAAATATCACAAACTGGTTAAGGTTAAGGTTGCAAACTGCGCTTGAAAAAATCAAAAACACTGAAGAACGTCCAGGCAAACAAAGTGAAATCTGCAGGGGATTACTGAATATGAAGTCTGAATTACGAAAAGCCAAGTTTCTTCCTCCTCATCGGTTATCTGCCTGTTCATATTATACAAACGGCCTAGATTCTGATGGGAGAGTTCGGAAATTGTCCAAGACTCAACACCAAGTTCAGTAACTTGTGGATCACCTGAAATGAGATATGAATTCATTTTTAGACAGTTAATGAGTTGTGACCAACGTAAAATATGCGAATTAAGTATTCAAAGTCAAGAATCAGCGACACTTGCTATTTTTGTTGCGCTCATTTTGGCAAACGTTTCCATCATGCCACAGGAAAAACTGGAACAAATTTTTATCCAAGTCAGTTCTTTTCTCACCCTGCTCATGTTTTCAGATAAATCGGTTATTGACCGCCATCATACTCGTAATTGCTTAATTGCTTAAATGTTCGTCACGGGCAGAATTCGAAGAATTGAACCCAAAAATATGGAAGTTACGTAAGTTACGAATCCAATATCTGACCAAATTGACCCAGAAAGCCGATTCCAGAATGCGCTTTGCGTCTTTTTTTTCGCTGTTCACCGCAATGTCCACTGGTTGGTTCACCAAAGTACTGACGTAATCTTTTTCAGAAATGGATTGAAGGAAAAAATGTGTTCCCTGCGATTTCCGTGGATTTCGAAAACACACTAATGAGGCAACAATCATCAAGATTTCACAGCAATCGAAACTTAGCAAGCCCGTAATAGCTTGTGACAGAAGGTGCCGCAGAAGAAAGTGGGTTTTAAGAGTTTAAATTTAATTTTAGTGCGGCAAGGATGAATTTTACTGACCTCGGGGATCTTAACTGCGAATTATCGGTCACATTTGGTCATAGAGAAATCTCTTCATACTGGGCGCAGGTATGATCTATTTACCAAAATGAACGACGGCCGACTAAAAGTTCTCAAATAGATTCCTTCATTTTTTGACCGGAGGGATATGCATCTTGCGAATTTTAATGCCTAGAAGAATAAAATGAAATTATCAGACATCCACATGTTCAAATCAATTGTTCTAAAAAAATATAGCCCAGAGACAGTTATGTGTGCACAGCAACATGATCTCTTTGGCCATGGCCCAGACTAAAAGATTCCACGACAAAGTTATTTTTCTGGAATTCTGGAGACTTAGTTCTAATGTCCATCAACAAAACTGGATTTGTGCGAAGCAGCAGTTTTCGGCATGCAGAATGCTGCCTGTGAAGCAAACAATGTGTGTTAGTTTTTTTTTCATTGGCTGCTGTTTCAAGATTTTGCTCACCAATTATGGACAAAA
This sequence comes from Sinentomon sp. SZTP_YWyxl, assembly GCA_030068105.1. Taxonomy (NCBI): domain Eukaryota; kingdom Metazoa; phylum Arthropoda; class Protura; order Sinentomata; family Sinentomidae; genus Sinentomon; species Sinentomon sp. SZTP_YWyxl. Next base: position 8,624 of record JASGXE010018701.1, read on the forward strand.
AATGAGGGTCACATGCGAACAATTCCACTCGGAAAGCGAAATTGGTCCTTAAGTCGCTCAGACGAATGCACCTTCTTCAGTGGACTCTTCTGCAGTTGAATAGAAGATACTTACAAAGGACCGAGAAAAATAAGACCAGTTCCTCGGCAAGTTTTGTGATATGTGTTGCATAGCTGCAGGGGCAACTTCGCAGGGGCAAAAACGTTCGCACGTATGGCTTAGATGTATTGCGGGTTTGCATATGCTTTCAGGGGCGCAGACCTTTCGCAGAAGCACCGCGTTTCCACCGCGTCGCGCAGCAGGGCCATGCCAGTGCGCGTGTGAGCCTCGAGCGTTCCCTTCAGTGGAGCGCGCCCGGCCGCCGAGACCCTTCAGCGCCAACGCTATGTGACGCAATCAATTGCGCAATCAACGCGATCGTCGGGCGTTCCGGACGATCCAGCCTGCGGCGTCCCCGACCGCGCCCTGAGGTTTGCCCTGTGTCCGCGTGGGGCCAACGCCGCGAAACCGCATGGTTCGCGACAACAACAATTGAATACCAGGGCTCGAGAAACCTCAGATTAAGGCCGGCGAATGCTTGCTCAATGAACCTTCGGATCGAATGCGAACAGGGAAATGGCGATGCAGATGAATCTGCGGACGCCCTGTACATTGCGAGGTAACACTCAACACAGCAAGAATTACTAATTTTATTGCCTCATTATTGAACCAGAGATACAATAGACCAGGCGCATGTGCCCCTCGACCCCTCAGGACCTCGGCACCGTCTAATCTCCAGATTCTCATAATCCAAGCAAACCTTTGGCCACCGCAAGTCGTCAGAACTCAACATTTGCTTCGACCCCACATGCCCATCCCTTGGCCCATACCCAGTGTGATAGCATTCGGTAGCCAGCAACCACCCCACAGGTGTAGGTGCGCCTTGCAGGTCGTTGAACCCCGGTTTGGGTAAAGGACCATTCATCAATCTCACCACACCTGTGATTGCCCGTAACACGGGGCAAATTGAACTATTTACCAGTGAACTTAACACGGCAAAGGAACCAAATGCGTTGCAGCCCATTGAGCCTCCAACCACTAACGCAGTCACAGGGCCTGCGATACGAGGTCCCAAACATACACACTTTTAAACCCTCACGATAAGAACTGGCGCAAATGACCCAACGATGTTCCGATGTATCACTATAGTCACCAATCACGTCGGCATTGTCTGTAGAACCTGACTGGTATTCATTAAGCATCAATTGATTCGCAAAAAATGCAGCGAATGCAATCAGTCGAACTCAAAAGTGTCTGCAAAGTTCTCCACGCACACGTCGAGCAGGTGCAGAACACGCGGAGCACGCGAGCCGGAACTGGAAAAATACGTCCGTACTGCACAAGATCTGAAACACGACTGAGCGATCTTCACGCGGGCAGTTTCTTATAGCATTTGTTTTCCGTTAGCCTTGTGACACACGAATGGTTTTTATGATTAAATGCCGCTCACCCAGTCAGTTGTTGAAACGTTTAAGACCTCCATCTAACAACGGGGCCCCCGTCCCGTGAGCCCTTATGCGCAAACATTCCCCGGATTACACTTAATTCTCCGGTAGATTTTCTCACACATCCAAATCCGTACAAGAATAAAGGACAACAACGTGTCAATCAAAGCAAGAGAGCAAAGAGGACGCAGGTCAAGCCTCCAATACGTCCGCACTGAATGAGAGCTGGAATGCAACTGATCCATTTTCCATGCGTGCAGACGCTTATAACCCTAGTTCACTTTAATCTTGGACTCCTTTTCTTTGCTCCATGACAAAGAAATGCTATCAGTGTTCAATTGCGCTCCACCAGGCAACTCTTAAAATGTTAAGGCTCACCATCAACTTGACACATACGAACCATCAGTGAGTTACCCAATGACGTCATCTCTAAACAAGACACAACTCCTGAACATA
>JASGXE010018703.1:0-14229 GCA_030068105.1 Sinentomon sp. SZTP_YWyxl
AAGTGGAATGGTAATCTGCCCTTGCAGCAAGTTTTGAGCCGAACCGTGCGCATCTCTGATTCGGCGATGTCGAAATCGGATCGAAAATGTCCGGCCACACCTGACGATCGCCACCTGCAGAGAGCAGAGAAAGATATGAAAAAGGTCATGATTTGACGGAGGTCGATTGCGGATTCACTGTCTTGAATATCTTGAAAAAATGGGGGAGTGTCTTTCCTGACAAGAGAGGGTAATTCGCAAACATCATTTTTGCAACACGAAATGTTGTGATCGGAGAATCGGAAATTGGGCTTGTAACGGAACACTTTTTTGTCTGTTTTTTTTTTTTAAATCTTGTGTCTCGTTTTATAGAACATTTATTTATCGACAAAATACGGCTCACAAAGGTTAATGGTGAGTCGTGCTTGGAAACACAAGCCTAGTCAAGTTTAAAACAAGGAATCGAACAAAAGTAAAATTGTTAAAAGCAAGTCATATAGCACAACAAGGAAGTCAACAACAAGCATCAAACCGACAATAAAACGAGACAGGAGCAGAAAGCAGAACATTTTATCTCGCAACATTTGAACCCATTTTGGAAATTGACTTCAAAATAATTGGCGATGTTGAAGGCAGGGCATTCCACTCCCTCACTGTTTTTGGAAAGAACGAGTTATAATAGTCATTTCGTATTATGAAGACCGGTGAAGATTCGGTGAAGAGAATACCGTTATCAAGGGTGTCCAATTTTTTTTTGCTTTTGTGAACGCAGAAGAGATTCAGTGCTTCCAACCAAAATCTCAGTTAGTTAAGGTAGCGGAAACTGAAATTCAAAAATGCTTTATGTGCGCTTCATATAAAATTTAAAGAAAGAACGAAAAAGACAAAACGGAAACGCTTTAAAAGCACATAATTAAGAGACGACATTAAAACTGTACACCCTGTGCAGGACCAACGTGGATTTTGGCGGAGGCTTTTAGGCAAACTTTACAACAAACAGAAAACAGAAATTGTCCTGAGAACTTGACAATTTGAATTGTTCTGAAACTTGCAGAAGGCATCCATGAGGTAATGACTAGCTAGAAGAGGGAGAGGAGAATAGCACCAGCTTGTCATTATCTCACTGGAAAATATACATGGTGTATTGGAAATGTGTGCACAAAAATTTGAGGAATTGTTCTACATGTCAACGCAAACAAAAATGAAAGAGTATTCTTTTTTTTTCTAAAACCCACTCCTATGAGGGTTTTGCCCAGAAACGTTCTCCAATGTTGCCATGACAACTGGACATTTTGGGCAAAAACGGCAGGAGTGCGTTTTTTGACAAAAAATCTCGATCGTTTTTGTCCGTTTCATCCTGAGGAACAATGTCTGCGAATTTCATTTCACATTTGACTCTCGTGATTTTTATTTCCGGACCCCCAAATGGCCCGCTATTCTGGTCCAATCAAATCGCAGCCCTCAATATGACTTAATCCACAAGTCGGATAGACAGTGTAAATTGGCACCTGGTCTGGGGTTGGAGCCCGCACCACATTTTGAGGTTTGAGTCAGCATCCAAGTTAGGTCCTGCTCTTGTACAGGATCTGGAGGACGAAACACTTTTGGACAGAAGTTCAACAACTTTTCGTTTCAGCATGGATTTTCCCCAATTTTCCAAAACTTTTAGTCGTCCAAACAATCAGGCTTATTTGAACTGCGAAGAGTTCACCGCCGTCAAGGTGCCATTTCACCAAAATCATGGTTCAACTTCAGGTGACGTGTTAGATTGTCCTTCCTGGTGAACGACCTTCCACATCCGGGAACGGGGCACATCCGGCATGCGTTGAGAGGTGCATGAATCCGCCTGTAGTGGGCCTGAGGCCAAAGGACGACCTTTCCGCAGAGGATGCACTGGTAGGTGATCTGGGATGCGGCCGCAGCCGTCGGTGAAGGATGCGTTGTTGCGGTGGATGCTGATTCGGTTTGGTGATGTGACGGGTGATCACCATGTGGTTGTTGATCGGGTGGCGGCAGGAGGACAAAAAATTTGAGGTAGCCTAAAAGGAGAGAAAAGAAAAAGTGAGTCCAAGATGAAACGAACAGAAAGGTACGTTTTTAACCATTTTCAAGGTTCTTTCTAGGTTTCCAAAGGTTCTAAAAGCGGCGCCCCAAGTGTAGTCCAGAAAAGCGGAGTCTGGGGTGTCATCCCGGCAGGGATCCAAGGGATAAAGCTTCAGGCAAAGAGTTTGGGAGATGCGAGTCCTTCAAAGACCAGAGCCCATTTAACAAGTCAAATTCAAGGGTTTTTCTTGGTTTCAAAGTTCGCCTGGTTACTCTCAAGAATGCCATTTTTGTGGGGATATGCCAAAGTACCGGGTAAAACAAAACTGTGTTATGTCGCTGGAAAAGTATCCATTCAAATAGCCCGCTTCCTTTTTGCATTTTAATGCTTCAATCGATTCCAACGGCGCATTTGCAAAAAGTTGACACTGCCGACCTATTGCACAAATTTTGTTTTGCACACCCAGCCAAAATTGACAAAAGTGGGCCACAGAGGAGTCCATTATTACGCAAACTTGGGCGCGATTTTGAAGCAATGGTAGAATGCGCCGCAAAGTATAATAACATTCGTGTAAGGCGTGAAACTGTATCAAGCCCTGTTGAAATTGAATGGCGCCCTGTGCAGGGTGTCCCACTTAAAAGACGCCCAATATCCATCGTTTCCTGTTCGTATTTCATCTCAAACTGTTTTTGTTGCTGCTTAAACAATTGTTACTCAACAGATGGGTGCTTTCTTCAAGTGTGGGTTTTTTGTTCAAGGCCCACGCGACACCGCAGCACTTCATTTCTTAAAGGCCATCAGAGCCTCTTTTTAATGGGACACCCTGTATTAGCCAGGCCCTTGAAATGGCTCATGTCATGTACGCGAAATAATGGCAGGGTCTGTATCAACACGTGATCCTGCAGAAACAAAGATTATCGTTTTCAACGTTTGTTGCAATGTGAGATTTTTATTTCTGCTGCAAAACACGAGACAATCCTGTACCAAACTGTATGTAAACAAAAATGGGGAAACACATCAATGGGTGAAGTAATTCCGCCACCACTTTTCATTTGTTGTTTGGTATACAACCGTAAAGAGCAAATAAACCTGTGAATGAACTCCAATCCAATTTCAACACCAAATCGCCTGAGGCTAAATACGATAAAAGGGAGCTGGAACAAGTGACTGCGCATACCCGGAAAGCGAATTGAAAAAAGTGCTACACGTATTGAATCAAAACTTCAATGCATTCAATGGGGTTTTTTGTCAAGAGACTTTTGAAGGACTCGATTTTCAGGTTTATTCGAGATTTGACTTTCTGCCCTGAGAAACTAAGTTGATTCTTTGTATCCAAGTCCACCCCTTGTGACCAAATCGCACAGGGGTGGTTTTGGTCTCTGTCGATAACGCTGAAACTGTTCGTCGGAGCCATGAGGTTCAAATTGAAAGTTGCAACCCCTAACCATCCGAATCCGTCCATGATGGTTTCATCCCTTTTGCACTGCTTTGCTATGTCATAGGGCCTTTTGGGGGTGGCTTTCAACTGTGACATTTCTGGATAATGAAAGTAACTGCAAGTACCCCTAATGTCAATCACATGATAAACAAGTGCGAGGTACTGAAAAATTTCGCGAGAGTTGGGGCCTTCACTCCCTTGCAGAAAAACAAAATAAAAAGCCAAAAAATACTCATGGGGGACAGTTCGCTCTTACTCCCGAATAGTTTTTTCCAGAAGATTGTTTCAAATTACAAAGTTGTAGAGCCTTCTGCTGCGAACCCACTCGTCCCACCAAAAGATTCCACCCAGTCGACCCCTTTGTTATCTCCTGAGTGGTTTATTTATTCACTGCCCATCGTGCTTTCTGCAAATGGGGTATCTATTCCAACCCAAAGAAACCATATCTTCGATACCTAACATCATTTCAGGGGGTCGGAAAAGTCCTGTTGGTCTGAATGTGCCAATTTGATGTGTTCTCCAATGGTATCTTTTCGCTTGTAGAACTTTCCGCAGCCAGGCACAGGGCACCTGAACTTGCCCGGATTGTGTACGAAGTAGTGGTTGCGAAGGTAGGACAACTTTTTACCGCAGAGTCGACATGTGTATGGAGCCACCGGGTCACCGCTGAGGTCATAGGCCGAAGCGGTGAAACGTCGGATTGCTTCCGCCGAGCCATACTCTAAAGAGGGGGAAAAAAAGAAAATAAAATGGATTTAAACTGTTTTTTTTCGGGAAGACAGTTTGAACTGCTCCGGTGCACACCTTTTGCTTCCGTAACTGTTCCATTGTGATAGTTCATCGGGTGACCGTTTGAACTGTCCCATCTGTTTATGATGTCTCGAAAACAATTCCACAGATGTTCCATTTGGTTTAAATTTGGTAATTGCAAATTTTTTTTAAAGTTTCTCGTACTGATCTTTTTGCTTCCTTTGTTTTCTTAAAAAATTTCGTCCAGAAAATCTATTTACAAAAAAGTGGGAGGAGCCAAAAGAGTGCGGGGGTCATAGCTTGCTGGAAACAGGAATAGGGAGGGTTACAGAAAAAAATAACGACCGTTTTTCGTCGCGTCGAAGAGACTGGGTTCATTTATTTATAATTAGGATGGGTCAGATCATCATTGCATCACATCTTAAAAGGACGGTAGCTGTATCGTCTTGGTGCAATCCCGTGCGCCGACCTCATGTGACCCCGGAGCGTGTCCTTTCTCCTGTACCACTTCTGGCATCCATCAACCCCACAGTAGAACTGAGCGGGGTTGTGCACAAAGAAGTGGTGCCTCGGATAGGCTATGTTCTTCTGGCAGAGGGTGCAGTGGTACGGCACCTTGGGGTCAGCGCTCGGCCGGTATGACCTCATGTTGAAAAGACGGATGTCCTCTTCGGAATAACCGCCAATGTTTGTCATTCCATGACCACCTGGAAAGAAAAAAAAATCAGACAAAAAAGTTCAATGGCGGAAAAGGCAGCAAGTCTCACTGAGGTGCACTCGAAGGGCAGGAAACTGGTCACCACGATGGGGCCCAACATTGAACATGCCTGCAAAAGATAACTTGGATGCGAATTTGACAGCGGATGTGATCTTTGCGTGGCAAGTATTTCGGAAGTATTTTGGAGCAACACATCACCACAGTGGACTGGACATGTTACTTTGGAGCAAGAATGATAACTCATCTGGCCTCATGTGGACAGGTACAGGTATTCTAAAGTGTTACCCAAATTTCGGGGACATGGCTTTAGGGTTCGCAAACCTGACCCCCCCAACGTGGCTTTGCCAACCAAATTTGATTTCACCCCCGACCTCACCGCCTATTGTTTGATGTCAACCAACGGTTGCGTTACAGCTGCCGTCTTCTTGGAGAGCCACAACTTGTCCGCCGATTACTTGTTGTCAGTCCATTGGTTGGCATCTGGACCGGTGAGCTCCTTACCAGTTGCCCCCAAAAATCTTTGGGGTAATATTGAATTGTGCCCTCAAAAATCTTTGGGGGAACCTTAAAGAATCTTTGCCCTCAAGAATCTTTGGGGCAGCATAAATGTAAACGAACAAAAACAGGGGAAAACGTTTGAAAAAAAAATTGGGTTCGTTCTTTTCTCTTTTGGGTTTTGTGCCAAATCGGAATGTCCCGATTCACGAATATTGAAATTTAAACCACCAAAAATGCAAGACAAAACCATTTATTACTTCAGGAAAAGTGCATGGAAAATTATCATGACGTAGCACCAGGCAATCTCAGAGGAGGGCTGGAGCCTCACCACCAATTTGTCAGTTGATTTGTGAAAAACAATCCTTGACATCCACAAAAATTCAACGGCAATTTTCCAACATCCGAAGGGTCTGAGTCCCCTTTAAACAAAAACCTGGGATTGGTGGCGAAACAGAGCCAAGGAGATTAAAGAATTTCTGCACAGACGAAATAATCGTGGAGATATTACCTCTTCCAAAAACTCCTTTTTAATTTCAGATTCAATAGGGTTTGCGCGAACGCAGACCCCAACAGAAAAATTTCGTGCCAGAAATGCCCACGTTTGGGGCAGTCTCGTGGGTCAGACTCAGCGAAGTGCAATGCCGTGTCCTCACCACGGGTCACCGCTTTATTGATCGCGGTAAAACCGACACCAGGTAAGTTTATGTGTGGCCTCCCAGAAAATAAAATAACCGGCCAGGACTATATTTTCAACGGCGGTTTTTGAAAATGGAATTTTGTGGAAGTTTTTCAAAACTGTGAAATGAAACAGTGCTTCGAGAGATCCAGGGAAGCTGTGAGAATGGAAATAAACAAATTCTGTTCGAAAGCAGTTGGAAAACAACAAGACACACTCATAAGAAAAAAGATTAAGGAACGCCGACATGTGCTGCCATCTATCGGATAATTTCTAAGATGAAATTATAAAAACGCAACAGAATTAAAATATCGGTTAAACCAAAGGACGCCATGGTGAAATGCATTCTTCTCGCGGAGAGAGCCGCACAAAAAAACGTTTCTCGACTTTTGTGGCTCATCCAACTTCATTTCATTGGAGAAATGGGGGGACAGGACTTGTGGTGATCGGCCAAGTTGCCAAACACCAAACTGCAAAATACACAAGGGGCACAATGGCACATTTTGAGGAATTTTTTTGAACTTCGATCGGCGGGACAATTTTTCCGCGAGTCGTGACTGTGAAGGAAGAATTTCGAGCGCTGTGAAGCCTTTGGGACACATCATGAAAAGAAATAAATTTGATCGTTTTTTTTTTCTCGAGAAAAAAAAACTTTCTTTTCCGAAGAAAAAAAAAACAGACAAAAAATCTCCACAAGAACACGTTTTTCAAATTTCCAGAAAGATTCCAGCTGTGCAGGCCCGATTCATCACAGTTTTGGAAATGGCTTGGCAACGAGGAAATGGAAATAGCCGTTCATCCAGGACATGGTGGTCGAAATGTGGAGAGTCCACCAGATGGAATCACCCCAAAATCAACTGCCCTTTGGGCACAACCCAAAACATCCAAACAAGTATCTCCACGTGGCGGTTCCAGGCTGAATGCTGCTTGTCCAAGTCCAATGGGGAGATGGGGGACACGAGAGGCAGGTCGGCAGCAGCCACCGCGGGGCCCCGTTATCACTCACAGAGTTCGTTGCTAGCGCATATTGGGTCATTTTCCGTGAACATCAGTTCAGAGCCTCTCTTTGCATCGGCAGGGCTGCTCAAAATCTTTGCGGGCGGGCGTTGTATAGTGGCGGCGGAAAAAGATTACTCATACATGTGTTTCTCCCATTTAACTGTAGCCTCTGAAACTTTTTTCTTTCTTTTTTTTCTCTTTTGCATTTGGCAGAAATTAAAGCACCAAATTGCAACAAAGCTTTTTAGAGGAGTCGGATTTTGACATCAGTGACGAAAGAGGATCTTTTATTTCTTCAGCATGGAGTTTTTGCTAAAATCTCAAGAATGGAAATTTTTCAAATGTATGGGAATCTTTTTCCGCCGCCAGAAACGCAGTACTTTTTGCTTTGAAATTATCACGCGAACAATCGACAATAGCATGCCTGTCAACCAAGTGTGTCTTCTCCTTGGCCCTGTTCTTCACGCATCTGCGAGTTTTGTTCACCAAGTGTGCAAAATGAGCCAGTCCGCAGCCGGTGAGAGTCCATCTCCAAAGTTCAGCCTCCATTTCTCATCAGTTCCAGGGGCGCCGATCACGGGGGTGATGCATCCCCCCAATACTGGAAAGGGGGGATTGTTGCCCTTGCCTCATCCCCCGTTAAAATACCCTTTGTTGAACACCAAATTATCCCCACGATGCCCTCAATTGGCCGACTTTTGTTAATCGGTATATTTCTCCAATTTTTGTGTGATTTTCGCACCAGTTGGAAGTTGGAATTGGCAATGAAGAAACGCGCAATTGAATGTGCCAGTTTTTTTTCAAAAAGTTCGCATTCTGAGCACCTCTTGAGGTTCCATTTTTTCAAAAATTTTCCCCCTTCGGGGAGGGGGCACCCCCTCCCCGAACCCCACCCCCGTCGTTTTCGCGCAACGCTTCGACGGGAACGACATTGCCTTTCCCCAGCGTTGCCCCACACTCCCGAAAAATTGATGCCGTTTTTGGTCTCATCCCCCCAATCCCAGAGAGCTGTCGGCGCCACTGATCAGTTCAACAGCAGCCGCAGCTGGGCTTTCCTGACACACTTGGCACGCAACTCTCGCAGATGTGTGGAGAATGGGGGCAAAAAGAAGCCACACAAACCATGAAAAAGCACAACGAAATGTAAAATGTGGTCGGAGTGCAAACTTCCAGCTTTTACGGATCAAACCAGGCATGCCAAAATTTTGGAGGCAATGGTGAACTGCACTCATATCGGACCAGATTTTCCCAATTGCCACAGATCTATTCTCGTAAAACGGCAATTTTTGAGAAGAGCGCTCTCCGCCAAGCCCTTCTTGTGAATGTCATGCAGAAGCAAGGATTCATCACTCTGAAAATGCTGCTGAATCGTGTGAATTGAATGCTACATGTTTGAATTTGCTCGTTTTTTCTTTCTTTACTTGCTTTTTTTTTCATTTGTGTACACTCGCTGTCTGTAAAAGTCGCTTCCGAGTTAAATGCCACCGATTTCAGGAAATAGACTTTTTTGATTCGATTTGAACATTTAAACATATTATGAGATCAGTATTCCAAAGATCATTATTTTGTAGAGTTAAATGGGGAAACCATGCACATTATGAGATCGTATTATGAAATCGTTTATTCCATTCATTCCATGCATCGTTTATTCCACAATTGCACAGTGAATGAGAACAATAGCCATTAAGAGACAATACATGGTTGTGAAATTTCCACCGAAAGAATCCATCTTCTGGAAAATTGGCGGCCCATTTGAGGCTGAGCGTGTCAGCATTGGCAGTACCACCGAGGTAAACACTTCCCCAACCGTGAGTTGGGAGTTGTGACACAAAAATGCCTTGAACTTCGAAAGTGCATCCTGTGTTAGTTCAGTCTTTAACCGTGAGTTGGGAGTTGTGACACAAAAATGCCTTGAACTTCGAAAGTGCATCCTGTGTTAGTTCAGTCTTTAACCGTGAGTTGGGAGTTGTGACACAAAAGTGCCTTGAACTTCGAAAGTGCATCCTGTGTTAGTTCAGTCTTTGGGGCATCCCGGCGAGCAGTGCCCGATGTCCAAATCGGAACAGTCGGTCACTACCATCACTCCCAATCAATGAATGCCGTGGTGGAATCTGATGTGATCCTTGAGCGAATCCTTCCTCTTGTACCACTTGGTGCATCCCGGCTGCGAGCAGAAGAATCGTCCAGGATTGTGGACGAAGTAGTGGTTCCGCTGGTGGGATATGTCCTTGTTGCAGAGCAGACAGTGGTGCGGCTTCCATGGGTCGCCGCTTTCGGTGTAGCTTGTCTGGTTGAAGATGCGGATGGCCTCAGCTGAACCTTGATAAAAAAAAGGGCAAAGAAAGGATAGGTGTGGTTTGGTTTCACTTCAACGTTCAGCGGAAACAGGTGGCTGCATCACGAAACGACCAAAGAAACTTAGGTAAAACTCTGCAACCAGCAGCTACGTTTAAATGTAGCCAACTTCCGGGCTGCCAGTTTACAAACCCCGCCGCGACTTTAGATGGCAGGCCATGGTCCCCAGCGCGATTTCTTTCTTTCGAGAGGGGACAGGGTCAGGTCAGGATCAGATAGTTTTAGGCTAGAAACAAAATATTTTTTTTCTCTTGCGAGTGCAGGGCACCAATCGAGCATTCTTGCACAAAACGCTCTCTGCCATCTGAGGTCGCGGCAGGATATGTAAAAACGCTTCCAGGGATTAACACTTTGCCTTTCTTTTTTCTTAATCAAAGCTAACCAAACCCGACCTAACTCTGATCCTAACTGTTGTTCACTTAGTGGTTGTTTTCAACATGTTGCTTGTTAACTTAGTGGTTGTTTTCAACATGTTGCTTGTTAACTTAGTGGTTGTTTTCAACATGTTGCTTGTTAACTTAGTGGTTGTTTTCAACATGTTGCTTGTTAACTTAGTGGTTGTTTTCAACATGTTGCTTGTTAACTTAGTGGTTGTTTTCAACATGTTGCTTGTTAACTTAGTGGTTGTTTTCAACATGTTGCTTGTTAACTTAGTGGTTGTTTTCAACATGTTGCTTGTTATCATCCACATACTGCTGTATATCTGTTTCGGTCGATTGCTGTTGATCGCAAAGTTCAACGGAAACTTGCCCGTCGCGCATCATGCTGTGCAGTTCAACACGCAACATGATGTTTCATTTCTGAGAAAAAACAAAAGAGCATAACGATCCTGATGAAGGGATGTCATTTACTTGGGCGTGGACGGTTCTCAGCAAAAGGTTCAGGGTAGGGCCCCAGCAGGGTTCAAAGGGCAGAGCACCAGAAGCAAAAGACATTGCCCATATTTTGTCAATGGGTGTGTCTCTTGGGGTTGTTCTTCCAAGCATGGTAACTCTTTGTTGTGAACCCTTTTCGATGAATGTCAAGTGGTGATGTCAGCCAGCCCCAGAAATGGTGATAAGTCAGGGTCCTCAATCCTCCAGAGGCTCATCCTTGTGGTGCCTTGCCTTCCTCGGCATGTTACCTTTGAAACTTGCAGAAAAAAAAAACAAATTTCAGACTTGATCAAAACACATTGTTTATAATTAAAGAGAAAAAAAAAATACACATTCGCATTGTACCATGTTCCCCATGTTCACTCACACTGAGCTGAAACTCAATGGTCAATTCAAGGGATGGATTTGTGTTTCGAAATCTTCATTTCTATTTCCAAAGAATGTATCCAACTGCTGAATTGGTTTTTGAGTTGAAGGTGCGCGTTGGAGCTCTGATTATGTATTCAAATCATCGTATTTTATTCATTTCATTCGTCTGCACATATTTTAAAATCAGTACAGGGTAGCCAAATGTCTTGCTGGCCACGGATGTCAAAGGCTTTTTTCGGAAAGCGCTGTTATTGAATAAGGTGACTGCATCCGTGATATTGAGCCAGAAAAGTTTCAAATCACAAAACATGACAAAACAGCACGTTTAAACTTTTGCTATAGCGAAAGATTTTTGGGCTTCCCTGTACATGCAGGTACATATCCCAACTTTCAAAGTTGCGCAATGCTACGAATGCGTATTTGCCGACCTGCCCAGGTGTCAAAAATATACCAATATACCTTGATACATTGCAGCAAGTAACTTGGAGATTCAGCCATGTTACTCGTTTGTGCTGTGTAGAAGCTGTGTATGCAAGCACAGTTGATAGCATTCTCATGCAATTTTCTTCTCGGAACAAATATTTATCCAGTTCTAAAGCCCCAAACGCACTTGACCTTTGTCCAAGACGATCGTCCAGCCAATTCTCGGACGGTTTTGCTGCCTGGATAACCTGGCCCTTCTTCTTGGGGGCGCAATCCCTGGATGATTTTATCCACGTACAGTAAGGGTTTTTAAAAACATGCGGATAAAGACGGGCACAATATGGACATCACAATGCTAGACGGTCCCCATATCTTTGATGGACCTCACTCACATCAGGAGACGAGACACCACAACAGTGTAGGCAAAGGCAGAATAGAGAATTTACTATGCCTAACAAGAACTAGCAGAGTTCGGCTATTTTGGAGTTCTTTCCCTGAACTGATTTCACTTTTCTCCTGAAAGAACAGCAGCATCGCCGTGAACATGTTTAAAGTGCATCCTTAGACTGTCGTCCCTTGAAAACTGTCTCCCGCAGCCTTCGATCGGACATCGGAATGTACCAGGGTAGTGGACGAAGTAGTGATGTCGCTTGTTCGAGACACTTCGTCCACACATCTTGCAGGTGTACTGTGAATTTGGGTTGCCATTCCGAAAGAACATCTGCCGTACGAACCACCTGAGCTTGTCCTCGCTGGCCGCCGTCTCCCCAGAATCTACAAGGGATTGGAAAAGAAAAAGGACATGTTTTTCTATTTCTTCCCACAATACCAAGTGAAGCGTCAAAGTAAAAACAAACGAGAGAGAAAAAACGGGAGGGGATCACACTTAAAGGATTGACATTTTGAATTTTGCTGGCCAACTTATGGCGGAAAGGAAAGTCCGGGGGGTCGATAGCGAGTTATCCTTTTTTGTCAACAGCTAACATCATACAATAAAACCAATTTTGAAAATTGGGAATTTCCTCTCCATTCTTCAGAATTCATGAAGTTGCAATCTGCAATCCCACGGGCCTGAAGTTTCTTAAATGAGGGAGAATCACCTAAATTTATTTTTGGCAAATTAATGACAAATATTTGGCATTATTTTTGGAGTTTTTTTTTTATTTTTTCAATGTGATTCTTCGTCTTTTTCTGGATGTTTTGAGCCAAAAATGATTCAAGAAAAAGAGATTTTCCACACTGGAGGGAAAAACTCTCGATTTTCAAAATGGACCAATCAATGGAGTTGTGGGCAGTTGATGAAAAAAGGAAAATTTTTCACTTCCCCAGAGTTTTCCTCCGGAGAGTAAAATTCGTCGGAAGCTATTTCTGTGACATAAACAGCAAATAGTGGTGACACAATTAGATTATCAGCATGAGTAGTTTTCCCAAATTAAGTGTTGCCGAAGTTATTTTAGCAGAAATAAAGTGTCCCCTTGCAACAAAGCTTAAAAAGAGATTAATTTATTAACCATTGGAACCCTTCAAATTTATCCGTGCTTCAAATATTTATCATCAAATTTTCCCCGGTACATTGCTGATGCAATGTACCGTCGCATCGTCCCCATTTTTGCAACTTTCGCTGACATGTCATCAAAATGATGGGTCGGTGAAATTTGATCCCCGAATGTTTTGTGTTCTGTAAATGTCTAAGAACTCATGTGCCAAAAATGGGGGCTGCACTTACGACAAATTGCAAACGGCCCCGGCAGGGGCATATTTTGGGGACTTTGGGGGGGCATTGCTGGGGAATAGGGGGTCAGACGAGATCTCTTAACTGAGCAAGCTCGATTCATATGGTTAGGGGAAACGCTGATGTGCATTTGACAGCATATTTCTGGCTTGCTAGATGATGCGAAAAAAGTGTCCAATGCAATTCCGAACTTCAAATGCACCAATCTGAGATGAGCGCAGAGGTTGTCGGGCATGGTAAACCGACAAAATGGCAGCAGAATGCGCCACAGTGGATGAAATGGTGGTTCCTCTTGTTCTTGACACCCGTCCCAGGAATCATGCAGGCATGTCTGTGGTGCATTGCCAAGATCAAACATGTTGATCAAGCATGAACCCCTGAATCTTTTCCTCCAAAGACGGGAAAGAGGAGTTTGCAGGGAAATTGAATATGGCTTATGTGATTGCTGGTTTCGCGATGACGGAACTGAAGTGAAACAATCACGGCATGACTCATTGCACTGCTCCAACAACATTAGTGACGTCAACATAAATTCAGGCACCAGCATTTGTTCTTTGAACAGTTTCAGCAATGCACATGTGACAGAACTTAAGGAGTCCCAAAGAAAACTGCTGCACTCCCATTCAAATACAAGCAAATGCAGAAATTCTGCAGCAGATTTATTCACCAACAACCACTGTGTTGAATTTTACGACACTCATTGACAGGTCAAGTTTCACAAAAATCAAGAATGCAAATGGGCTAAATAGTTGTTTAATAGTTGCCAAATAGTTGTTGCAAAGCGACAGTCCAATTGGCTTGCAGGGTGTGACCGCACTCCCACTGATCAACACTCATGAAGATCAGTCAGTGGGAAGCCGTGTGAAATAAGACTGGATATTCAGCTGAAGCACCAGTTGCTTTACGTCAATTTGTTTTTCACATGTGTTGAACATTACGTCAGGATCGGTCCATTCCAAAACACCCAATTCTTACAGCAGCCGGTTCAAACAGTGGACATGACGTGCACGATCCTAAGATGAGTCTTGAGGTTGTCTGGTCGAGTAAACCGGCTCTCGCATCCAGCAAAGTGGCAACGGAATGAGCCGGGATAGTGTACGAAATAGTGATTCTTCCGGTTCTTCCTGAGAACTGCTCCGCAGATCTTGCAAGTGTATTGCGCACTTCCAGTGCCTCCTCGATCGAACATATTCTGCACGAGCCAACGGACCTTTTCCTCCAGAGATGAGAAACCTGAGAAGTCTGCAGAAGGATAAAACAATGGAAATACAAAAAACTGGAATTTTTTTTACGCCAGCTAATCTCTCTCAACCATACATACCCATGTGGTTAAAATGGTTAAATGATTGAAGTCCCGAACAGCAACAGAGTAT
>JASGXE010018706.1:0-20822 GCA_030068105.1 Sinentomon sp. SZTP_YWyxl
ATTCCTGCCTCTATAAAGAGATCAGACAGATTGCGAAGAACAATTTCTGGAGAGGCGCCATTGAGGAGATCATTGACACCACAATGAAGAAGAATAGTGGAGTAAGCTTGGCGTTGGGAATTTGGAATGGCCTTCAAAGAGGATGACACCCTGGAAACGGTGGCACCAGGAATGCAGCGGAATTCAGTTCCAGAGGCCGGAAGACAGTTGGAATGCTTGATCATAGAATCTCCAATGACGAGCAGAGTCCTGGAAGGTTTTCCTTTCCCTTTGACTTGAGGTGGTCCCGATTCAGAGTTAGATGGTGCTGAGGAATGCGTTGTGCATGGGTGTTTGATAGATGGAGAGAGGTTGGTAGGAGTAGACAAAGAAGATCTGGCAACAGACCTGAATGACGAAGAAGGCTGAGGAGACTTAGGCAAGGAGAGAGATGGAGGCTGCACAGTATCTGGATTAACAGAAGTAACAGAGGACCCCATGACAGAAACCTTCCTGGCAGGAACCCAAGCAACACAAAATCTTGGCGCAAGACTGCCGCAAGCTTGCCTGGAGCAGGGCAAACAGGGCGCAAGATTGCCCGGCAAGCTTGCCACAAGATAGCAGGGCCAACCTTTTTCCCCGATTCGGCAAGATTGCCATTCCAAGGGCGCGCAATCTTGCTCCAAGCCGGGCTCGAACCGGGCAGAATTATCCTGCGGTGTGGCAAGATCGCGGCAAGCCGGGAGCAATCTTGGCAAATGCTGGGTGAAGCAGGTTCAATCCGGGCTGAAGCAGGGCAGATCGGGGCTACAGCGGGGTGAATTTGGGCATTTCCCGCCATTTTTTCCCGCCATTTTATTCGTTCACCGACGTGTTGCTTCGGTTTTATTTGCATCTTCGCGCCCGCAGCCAAAGTGAGAACGTGAAAAAAGCAATCTCTCTTCATGCTTGTTGCTGTCAGGCGGCATTCTTGAAAAAATAAAATAAAACAGGGATCTGATTTTGATCTGCGCAGGCTCTGCAAAAAATTCACGAAGAGATTTTCGTGAAAACACATGTCATGTGGAAAATCAAAGCAATATTTGTGGTGCAATTCTTTTCCATGAGAGCAAAAACGAAAGAAATCGGCCTTTGAGAGCACAAAATGCTGAAGTGAGCTTTGATCTCAGAAAAATCCAGACCTCGAGAACTGTCAAAGGGGTTCAGCAATGACGACAGCCGCTGTCGTTGTGATTGCAATGCCGCTCATTTCCTTCGATATCTCTCTGCTGCAATGTCAAATCGCCCTGAAACGAAACAACCGTAGCCATCACAACCTCGCAGTTCGCACACGCGGGAAGTCGGTGACACAAAAGTGTGGTGATGGATGAAAAGGCAGAATTTGCAGTTTTCATTTTTTCAGTTTGGCCGGCGGAGAAACAAAACGAAAACAAGCAACAAACCGACGAACTTCATCAAAGATTTCAAAAAACTGCAACGCATTACAAGTCCGAGAGTGCAAGGACAGGGAAGGGAACGGACAAGCAAGAACAGACCATTCAACAGCACACGTACTGGGCAGATGTCGTGCATCATGCGAACTTCTCACCCCTCATTCGTTCCACAATGGTCGAATTATGGTCAACTCACAACGCAGGTGGGTTGCACGCGGAGGCAATAACTGTGAAGCATGGGAAAGTCCCACGAACACCCGTTCCTCACAATGCACAGCAGATGGTTGGGGTAACACAAACTGGTGGTGGGGTCCGCAGTTCACCCCAAGGAACGGCAAGCTTGCGCCCGGATTGCGGCAAGACTGGCAATTTTCACCAGACCGCAGGAAAAGACAAAAATTTGCAAGCTCCAGCCCGGCTTGCGGCAAGATTGCCGGAATATGCCAAAGCAAGGCTCAAAGCTGCAAGCCTCAGCCCGGACTGCGGCAAGATTGCTGATCCCTGGTCGCCAAGTTACCAGATTCAGCCCTTATTCAATCCTGCCACAAGCTTGTGCCCGGCTTGCGCTGATGTTTTGTGTTGCTTGGGAATGACCTTTGTTGGAATGGAAGTCCCGGAACAACCATAAGGAGCGGCGACTGCGCCAGCATAGGAAAGCGTGCCTGGAGCAACTCTAGGCGCATGCTCAAGAGGTGGGAATGCAGAAGGAAGAGAAGCACAAGGTCCAATGGGTGAGGCGATAGAAGGAACATCCGAGATCTTATGAATTTGACTGGGGCAGTTCAAGAGAGCGGCAGAAAGGGCCTGGGATGACGAGTCCAAAGAACAAGCAGGAAGATCACCCAACGCAGTGGGAACAACAACCGTTGGAGGCCCTGCCACCACCTCAGCAAGAGGTGAAGCCATGGTACAAGGCTCGGCCGGCACCGCAGCTGGGGGAGAAGAACAGAGAACTTTCAATTGAGTGAGGAGGCTTTTCATTTCCCGAAAATCGCCTATGCAATCCTCGCACATCCACAGTGCCCATGCCGGAATAACCCTTACTTTGAGCAGCCCGACACATTCAAAATGAAAGTAATTGGAGCAACCGTCACAGAGCACCATTTTTCCATTGCCAGAGTTCTCAAACTTGCAGTTGACCTGGCAGTATTTTTCACCCGCAGAAGAATGCAGTGAGGAAGTCGAGGATCTCGAATTCGGGGTCTCCATGATGATCGGCGCAGCAATTCCGGAAAACTCAAAGTCTGGGCAGACGAGGAAGAGGCAGAAAAATCAGGAGATTTGAGGACGCAATGAGAAAAGCAGAGACAGCCAAGAAAATGGACAGAAAGAAGAAAATTAGCCCAGAAAAAACATAATTTGAGAGAAAGAGAGAAAAATAAAAAACAAGAAGCAGAAACAAACAACAAATCAAATCCAAAAATCGACAAAATCAGCGGAGCACGCACCAAACATCGAAAAACGCGTCCGCTCGCGCAGCAGCCGACGGAAAAAAAAAAAAAAAAAAAAAGAGTCATACGTCAAAAAAAGTCATACGTTCCGGACCATATTTCGAGTGCATATTGAAGACGAGATTGGACAAGTGTAACATATAGAGCTCTTAGAGAGTCCTTATCCACGATATCCCTCATCTTTACAAAGGTGTGTACTAAATAACTCATTGAAGAAAGTAATTTGTTCACATGATTAGTCCACGTCAAAGAAGTATCGAAATTTACTCCTAACAGCTTTAGCGTGTCTGCTTTATATATATTTCTCACATCATCTTTTTCAATAACTCTCACGTGTATATCTGCAGGTATTGCATGGCCTCTTCTTGTTGAAAAACCAATTAGCTTTGTTTTATTAGTGTTTAGAATCAGTTTGTTTAAATTAAGCCAGTCAGTTATTTGTGTCATATCTTGTTCCAGTTTCGCTACCATATCGTCAACATTTGAACCTGCTAATATTAAAGTTATATCGTCAGCATATCCCACAATATCGGAATTCATTCACTTGCGAATGGATAAAGCGCATATTTGAGTATTTTAATCATCTCACAACTCATCATTGCGAAAAATAAAAAGACGATTGCGGAAAATGGTCGCAACTCTTCAAAAAATGGAAGCAATTCGAACGGTCATTTCGGTTTTATTCTGGCATCATTTCACATCATCCGTCAGTCGAAAAACAAACAAAACTGTTTCCATGGCAACGTCAACTGGGTTTTCGACTTGAATCAAAGCTTCCGAAATTCTGACGCTGATTGCATTCCTTCACCGTTAGCCAGACTCTCCATTTGCATTCACACTCAGCTTCAAAACAGCAGCCAATTCGATGGCTTCAAATAGATTGGTGTTGTGAAACTTTAATTTCTACATATCTACAACGCTATTCCTCTTCCATTGCTGGGAAGCGTTCATCCATCTGCTAAATTGACTACTATATTGAAGCGCTGATGGGTGTGAGTGGAAATTACATATAATGCCGTTCACACACACGTTCGCAGCACACGTGTGAATTTTTGTTGGCCTTGAATTCATTGCTATTTTAGATATTTCCCAACAGGCGTTTTCTCCAGTTTCTATTCCTTCCCAGGAATTTTGAATCCCCACTGCTTCTTTCTTAGAACCCTGTCATGTGACAGTTTGGGTGCAAAGAGCAGACAGAACCGAAACTGCTGTTCGGATGACAAACTGTTTTGGTTGAAAACTTCCAACAGATATTTATAGAAACTCAATCACCATCGGAAATTGCTAACCCTTTTCATCGCACCAAATTTGACATGAATCACTCTCATCACCACTTCTAACATAATTTGAACATTTTGCCAAACTACCTGGTTTTGCAGTTTTTACAATTGTGCTGGAAATCACTTCCAAAGTTACTGCGCTGGAAAAGACAAAACCATGGCTTCCCTGGAAGCGAACCTTTTAATCTTGTTTTTTTACATTTTTCTGCGGCAGCCACCCCATTGCCATTCCAACATGGTCCCCGATGTGTGATGCATGACAGGACAGACGCTCGGTTGCACTTGGGAATGCACTTTACGTATTTGGTAACATTTCCAAGTTTGCGCCATTTGCGGACGTGATTAGCAGTTTTTTGTTTGTTTTTCTAAATTAATTTTAACCTCACCTGCCCACCTTCACCGCCTGTTGCTCGTTGTCAACCCACTACTAATCGTCCGCCTGTTGATTGTATTCAACGTCCCACTTACAATCCCCCATCAACCGCAAATCGTGTCCGCGAACTTGGTCAACTCCACACGTAGACAGGTCTTTTGGAATGAAACTGAACCCTTTATCCAGTGCAGAATGCACATGCAGATCCCAAACTTGCTGTGGAGCAGAAACGCAATAGGCAAGAGTCCGAATCCAAGGCATGTGCAGGGTGAAGACGCACACAGTAGTTGGCTCATACATAATCTCAAATAATGGAGAATTGCCACTCGTGTGGTGGATGTTCCATTGCTTTGTTATTGATCGGTGCGCTCTTGCAGCCATGATGCAGGATGAAATGCCAGAAACAGAATATGACAGCAGACAAAAGGAAACCCATTTCTTTTGGTCATTGACAGAAAAATATGCAAGTAGCTGAACATGACACGGAGTGAATTCATCAAAATTACAAAACAAAAAGAATGCATGCCGAACCACAAGAATTTAAGAATAGTTTTATCCCGCATTTGGTGCCCCTAAACAATTTGGCGCCCTGGGCAAATGCCGGTTTGACCGTACGGTCGGGCCGGCCCTGGGGCCAGTGGCTTTGTCTCTTTTATACCACCCATTCTATCAAAAAATGTGGATAGGTATTCCTTCTTGAACAAATACACATTTCTGTGGAACCGCCTTGCTATTTCCCATGACATGCTGAAGTTGCCTGAAAAAAAATTTTTGACCCTCATACAGATCAAGATGTCCTCCCTTGACAATGCATAAATCTTTCTCCTTGCACAGAGAGGTAGGTGGAAGCCTCACACATGTCGGGGTGGCCTGCTGATGGCTGTCATTGTTGAGTCTCTCGGTTCGGTGCGATTTCACCTTGCAAAATAGGGGTACCGAGGGGAGACGATGCAGTGTGGCCGTTGGCGGGCAGCTCCTACCTGTTGAGGTGCTCTTAGTTTTTTCAACCCACCAAGGCCACTTTTATCTTCAACTTAAGTGGCTCTATGGTAGATAGGATTTTCCCTCCCCATGTCTTGTTTTTCAATATTCACTCCAGACTTTGTCTAATGCTGCCTTTTTTTTCTCTTCCCCTTCTTTTACTACCCCTTTGCACAAGGTACACCTACTTCGATTCATGATTTTACCTATTGATGAATTTGTCGTTTTTGTGAATTGTTTTTGTTCTCCGACATTCCCAACAAAATTTCTACGAGTTCGATGCAACGGTGTGTTCTTTTCACATTTTTACCTTTCGAAAATGCATCACAGGGGAGGGTGGCTGGGCAGAATGCGGTGGCTCACTTGTCCCGAACTGTGGCACTACCAGGGCCAGTGGCTTTGTCTCTTTTATTCCACCCATTCTATCAAAAAATGTGGATAAGTGTTCCTTCTTGAACAAATACATATTTCTGTGGAACCGCCTTGCTATTTCCCATGACATGCTGAAGTTGCCTGAAAAAAAATGTTTGACCCTCATACAGATCAAGATGTCCTCCCTTGACAATGCATAAATCTTTCTCCTTGCACAGAGAGGTAGGTGGAAGCCTCACACATGTGGGGGTGGCCTTCTGATGGCTGTCACTGTTGAGTCTCTCGGTTCGGTGCGATTTCACCTTGCAAAATAGGGGTACCGAGGGGAGACGATGCAGTGTGGCCATTGGCGGGCGGCTCCTACCGGTTGAGGTGCTCTTAGTTTTTTCAACCCACCAAGGCCACTTTTATCTTCAACTTAAGTGGCTCTATGGTAGATAGGATCCTCCCTCCCCATGTCTTGTTTTTCAATATTCACTCCAGACTTTGTCTAATGCTGCATTTTTTTTCTCTTCCCCTTCTTTTACTACCCCTTTGCACAAGGTACACCTACTTCGATTCATGATTTTACCTATTGATGAATTTGTCGTTTTGTGAATTGTTTTTGTTCTCCGACATTCTCAACAAAATTTCTACGAGTTCGATGCAACGGTGTGTTCTTTTCACTTTGACGATATGGTCTTTGCATCAATTGCCATGTTATGCTTCGGATCTGATCAATCTGGCCCATGCTGTTGGCAAGATATCACCTTCGCTGTTTTTGCCTCTTCTCTGACGGATACCCGGCTGCTCTTTCATCATGGTGCGGAACTACGTACACAATTTTTTTTGGACCATGCTGCTGGCGAGATACCATCTTCACTGATTCCTTCGTTTGCATCTCTGACAATGACCTGGTTGGTTGTTGCTGTTGTTAAATTATTGTTTCATTTATTTAATTTTTTTTTCTTCCTCTGTTACGGCCATTTTGACTGCACCCTCCTTGGGTTTCTATGCGCCGTACCTATGTTTGATTGTCCGATCCGTTCACCTCGCTGGCCGAAAAGATGCATGCTGCCTCGGTGAGAGAACACGACGACTTAATTGTTGTTGTGGTAATTGCCGAGGCAAAAAAATGATGCATGCCTGACCGGGGTTTACCACGTCCAATGGCTTTTACTGCCTGTGGCCCCCAACATAGTTAAAAAAAAATCGTGGGTCTGTCACTATCCCATCCCTAAAATTCCGTGATGGTTTGGCCGTTTCACCATCTGAAAAGGCTGAAGCGCTTGCTCTACAATTTTCTTCTATTATTCTGCTGACAATTTTCCAGCTTCAGCTCTGCCAGCTCCATCCAATGCTCCTGGGCAGGATCCTACCTTCTCGATGACCTTTCTTCAATAGTGTCTGCAATCAGGAAATCCAAGTCATCCTCTTCTGGCCCTGATGGAATTCCTGGATCTCTTCTGAAATCCTTCCCACACGAATTTTCTGCCTATCTGTACCTTCTCTTCAACAAGTCCTTTTCTTGTGGCAGACTCCCCGATGCATGGAAGGCAGGGAGTATTACGCCTCTATTCAAGAAGGGTGATCCTTCACTGCCGGCTAATTACCGGCCCATCAGTCTGACGTCTTGTGTGTGCAAGCTGATGGAAAGGCTGATCTCGGACTACATTAGGCAGTTTTTTTTTTACTGGGGACAGGGTCCCCCCGCCGATGAGTTCGAAGGACAAAGAGTCCGGAGTCAGAAGGTAAAATCCAACGCCAATGGACCAACGCAAATGAGCAACAGATCAGTGCACCAGGCACCACGTCAAGACGTTATAAAATGGACATTGCTCAAAAGAGGACAGCGCATCGGTTTCCAAATAAGGTGGAGGAATAAAATCTGGCGATGCAGACAAATTGCCAATGGGCAATTATTTGTTTGTGGCAATGTTCATTTTTCATACAATGTTAAAAAGAAAATAAAAGTCAAAGAGCACAGGT
The DNA here is from genome assembly GCA_030068105.1 of Sinentomon sp. SZTP_YWyxl. Taxonomy (NCBI): domain Eukaryota; kingdom Metazoa; phylum Arthropoda; class Protura; order Sinentomata; family Sinentomidae; genus Sinentomon; species Sinentomon sp. SZTP_YWyxl. The sequence goes on from JASGXE010018706.1 coordinate 7,838, forward strand.
CATACCTTGCATAAATGGTCAGATGCAGATGTCATCAAGAGTCCAGAGTGGAAGAGGTGAGCAGTTCAAATTGGTGCAGGTTGCAGATATGAATTGTGGCCAGTTTAGTTTTATTGCAGTCAAGAAGTGACAAGGCCACACGGTTCAGTAAGTAGACCCTATGCAGAAATTAGCATGCCAAAAAAAAAAGGAGAGAAAGAAATGGGGGGAAGAAAATTAGAAATTTTGCTATGAAGACTAACTATCTAAACATCTAGTTTTGAAGAAATGACATCAGTGAATTGCTTTCCGGTGACTGCAAGATTTCAGCTGGCAATGCAAGTTTGTTCCACAGAAAAAGGTTGCGATTAAAAAAGGAATACCTGTCTACATTTTTGAAGAGTATAGTTGGCACAAAGGAAATTGCCTTGCTGGCTCTTGTATTATGGTCATTCCGAGTGAAGATCCAGGGCCCATCCCCCCAGCCACCTTTGTTGATAATGCAATTCCTGAATGCAGACAGTCCACGTAGTAACCGTCTTTTGTTGAGGGAATCCCAGCCCAAATCAGTTAACATGCTTGTCACACTTGCATCAAAAGCAAAATTTCCTGTTACGAACCTAGCTGCCCTTCTTTGCACAGCCTCAATTGCATCAATGTGACATTTTTGATAAGGGCTCCATGTGGTGGTAGAATATTCTAGCAAAGGCCTTACAGTTGAAAAATACAGAATTGACTTTATACGCCGTGAAGCATCTGGCTCCTATTATAGACGGCGGTCCAACCCGCCCGTCACGCTGTGTATATAACGTCCGGACAGTTTTGAGGAACAACCCGCCCATCACGCAGTGTATACGTCCGGACAATTTCAGGGGTCCAGCAGTTGTCAAAAATTGTTCGAAACGTTGGGAATTCCAACTTTTCTGTGCCAAATTAACAAAAATTGGGGAACAGACGTCGTTTATTCAACACATTTGTGTGTTTTCAAACAGATTTGCGTTGCTCCTGTGTGAAAATGAGTCGGACAATGGTCTTGGAGAACACCAAACACTTGGAACTTCTGCGGCTTTTGGCATTCCGCCAGAACACAGTTTTGTCATTGGTTCTTGCCTTTCTTCTGGGCCTTTCCGGCACACTCGGCCGCTGGACCACGATGTCATGCATGATGACTGCAAACCCAACTGAACTGGACTGGGTTCGACTGTTCGCTCTCGAAAGCTCAACTGGGTGCTGCAAACTTCGTTTTTTGCGCTTTTATATGCGCCGGTCTGCTTTCAGGACGCGTCTTCAGATCTCCACTGCGCTCTCTGCCTGGCCAGTGACTCGGCCTCTGATTGGCCGGCGTGAGGCTGTCGTCGGCTGCCGAATGCGGAAACCAAATGGTTAGATGGCAAGTTCTGGTATCCGAAAATTGGACGGCGAGAAACGCTCAGTGCAAGATGACTGGCGGAGGACTTGCATTTGCATCAAACGCAACCAGCAAGAAGTTCGGCTTCGGTGCAATCGCATCCACTGCTTCTCAAAAAGTCATGGTTTCATGGTTTTTTGCAATCTTTTTATAATTTTTCACTGCCATTTACGGGTACCCATGAATCCATGACCACCATATGGGTTGGGTGAGGTTAGGTTAATGTTCAGTTGGGTTATGTTTTGCACACATTAAATGGTTCTTCTTTATCTAAAGGTGCCCAATCTTCCTATCTCAACATAATCCAACCCAACCCGAAAATGCATGGTTGGGTGGGATCACCGTGTTCGTTAGTTCAGGTGAGTTTCTTGGGAATCTGAAATGTGGTTGAAAGATACAAATTGAAATTTTTGATGAAAATTGATGAAAACCCAATTTTTTGAGAAGTGGTGGAAGCGGTGTGGTACCGATCCCGGGATAGGGTGGACAGATGCCGTCGATGCGGTGGCAGACGGGGCTTCGCAATATGTTACCAGAACATATTCTTACAGTTAGTTTGGTCTGCCTGGACCCGTCGCCCGGACCGTCAATAGATGGCACTATGACCACCGATTTTCAGTGCTCTGAAGGATCACGCAAGGAAGAGATGCATAAATTCTCGGCTCTTGATTTCGAACTCTGGCTGCTTTGCGGATTGCGGTCCTCACCAAGAAACCCAAATATTGGGAGAAAGAGGATGGCACGGATCAGCAAGGATGTATGTATTTGTCGACAATTTGGGACTGGGGCCTGTGGCAGATTCCCAATTAACGACGTGGAAGTTATTCCCCATCGGCGAGAATTCGCTGTAAATTTTGCGACTGCTATTCTCCTAAATAACTAAAATTTTCATGTGCTACAGTTCCAAAGGTCTGTTTACCACCGCATCCACGGCATCTCGGAAAGTCGGCGCGATCGCATCCAGTAATGGTGGTGAAAAATACTTATGAAATTATAATTTTTGAGAAGTGGTGGAAGCTGTGGCGCCGATCCAGAGATGCGGCGGACAGATGTTTTCTTCTTTTTTTGGATGACGGAGAATCCCAAGAATGTGAAGCAGTGCTGACAACGATTTCAGACGAATCCCGCAAAGGGGCACTTTCATCCGTCCGAGGGAAATTGCATCAGCTCTGGAGGAAGAGGGATTTTTGCTGAAGGGTTTTGGACCAATTTGTTGAATTTTCTTCAAACTTTTTTGAGGAAAATTGAAGGCAAAAATTTATCTTCGTGTGCTATAATATGGAAGATTTTGTCATCACCAAGGGTTTTTATTGTTGGGGAGGGTTTTGCGACCTTTTTAACCCCTTTCTATTCAGCTGACAAAACTCAATCTCCACTGATAGGCACGTGGCTCCAACCGGCCGTCAAGCTGCGCATTCGTTTCATCAGCTCTGCTGGAGGAAGAGGGATTTTTGCGGAAGGGTTTTGGACCAATTTGTTAAATTTTCTTCAAACTTTTTTGAGGAAAATTGAAGGCAAAAATTTATCTTCGTGTACTATAATATGGAAGATTTTGTCATCACCAAGGGTTTTTATTGTTGGGAAGGGTTTTGCGACCTTTTTTTACCCCTTTCTATTCAGCTGACAAAACTCAATCTCCACTGATAGGCACGTGGCTCCAACCGGCCGTCAAGCTGCGCATTCGTTTCATCAGCTCTGCTGGAGGAAGAGGGATTTTTGCGGAAGGATTTTGGACCAATTTGTTAAATTTTCTTCAAGCTCTTTTGAGGAAAATTGAAGGCAAAAATTTATCTTCGTGTACTATAATCTGGAAGATTTTGTCATCACCAAGGGTTTTTATTGTTGGGAAAGGTTTTGAGACCTTTTTTGCCCCTTTCTATTCAGCTGAGAAAACTCAATCTCCACTGATAGCCACGTGGCTCAAACCCGGCCGCCAACCTGCGCATTCGTCCGGAGAATTGCCTGTGAATCGCGATGCAGACTACCTACCGTTCGGAGTTTGAAAAGGGAGTAAAAAGCCAAATGTTTTCGACAGTTTCGAGTTATTCATTTGGCTCCATAAAAATAAAACATTTACGGGGTAAGATCTTTAGTGGGCAAGATCTGGTCCGGGGAAAGAGTATATTTTTGTCAGAATTTCCAGCTCATGTCATTGAATTTCTCTCTAAAACAAGCAAAACATGTGCAGTTTGCAATGAAACAAGGAAACCATCCGACATTTGATTTGCCCGTCGACCCAGATGTCTTTGTTGTTTTGTGTGATCATCGTTCACGAAAACGTTGTTGGAATCTGAAAAATTCTTCGCCTCTGGATTGTCGAACCGGAGACCTCTCCTTATCAGACGCGCGGGAATGAAGCCACTGCGCTATACACACTTGCCGACGGTTTCCTTTTGAAACATCGCTATTGCCGAATTTCCGCATAATCAAAACTTTGGAAGAGAAACGAAATAAAATAATAAATCACAAAAAAATGATCTGTGCTGTTGAGTGAGAACACCAGTAAAAAACCGCAGGATCCGCAGGTGAACGTGGGGAGAAAACATCCAGTGTGCGCAACTATATGGTATGGTAGCACTGACACCTATATTTGCTCTAAAATTGATCGATTGAAGAGCTTTGCATGGAATAAATGGCAGTTGTTGCTTCATTCTCAGTTTGTTTGTTCGTGTTGCAATTTACCCGAGTTTCTCTGTGATTTTTGAGCTGGATATTTGTTGGAGATGACATTCGAACATAATTCATACCGCCCACACCTAACTTTACGACAACATGCCGAATGTAATTTACTACGATCGGCTTTTGAATCAAATGAGTTTTAGTCCGAATAGCGTTTGGTCCGACACCCACTGGATGCCGAACCAGGTGATGAATCAATAGATAATTTTAACAATGTGTGCAAATTACCCTCCAGGGACCCTCCAGGGCAAAGGGAATAAATTTCACACAACAAAGCAACAAAAAACTGCTAAAAACGACAAAGTCATGTGCCATGAAAACACAACGAAAACGAGAAGTTTTCTTTTGACGACCCCGCTCCGGTGGTAGAAATATCAGAAAAGAGACTCTCGCTTCATTCGGTTGCAGTTCCTCTATGTTTTTGTTTTCTTTTGAAATTTCAATTTTACCCAAAGAAAGCGAATGGAGCCCGACAAGGAGCCATTCAAGACAGGCGCTCTGTTTAAACTAAGGAAACTGTGAAGATAAAATTGTATATAGGGACCCGCAAACACTAGGTTTCTCGAGTTATACATCGGATATTCCGAATACGGGTTTTAGTTGCCGGCTGCTAGCCGGCGCAGCCGGCTAGTGTAAATTAGCGGCTGAGCCAAGAGTGTCCGATCACCAATGAGAAAATACAAACATGCGCTGAGAGGCTCTTCTGACTGCGAACATTTTCCTCAAGTTATCTGTTCATGTGCACAATTTAAAGATTCCCACTGAAGAAAAACAAAGAGACCCTGAAATCATATCTTCTTGTCGTTCCGCTAAAGTCAAAATCCGGGAGAAAATATCAACTGAGTCTGTCATGGTCGGCCGTGGAGTACCGCAAGGCAGCGTTCTCGGCCCTCTTCTTTTTCTTATGTACATTAATGACATTGTGGCTTCGGTTTCGTGTTCCATCCGACTTTATGCAAACGACATCGTGCTTTATCAGCCAATTCTCTCCGCGTCCGACTCCTTCAGGTTACAGCATGACCTGAATTCAATCTCGGAATGGTGCTCCAAACGGCATATGGCAGTTAACATCAATAAATGTGTTTCCGTTTGTTTTCGATAGGGTAGAATGCGACCATCTGGCATAGATGCGCGGTTCTCTAATTACAGTATAGATGGAGTGCCTTTCACTTCATCTGACTCTGTCACTTATCATGGCGTGCAAATCACTGCCAACCTTGACAGGTCCCAACACATTTGCTTCTCGTTCTCTAAATGGCCACCGCGGTGGGTGGGGAAATTTTTTTTTGCATACCTATTGGCACATCTTTTTCTCTGCTCGCTCCTTTATTCATTTTGTTGATTTTATCCTCTTCTGATGGGCCTTACCGCGACAATGTTCACCAATTGATGTGAACTAATTTTAATAAATCGAAATTGAAATTGAAATTGAAGTTCTTGTAACTAGGGGTAAAAGAACTCCGTAATTACACCTTCTACGAGCTCATTTGCAGATGTTGAAGATCGACCATGCGAATTTACAGTCAAAAGTCGCAGATATCATATGGCTGCGAGTACGTACTCCGAAATTATCCCTTCTACCAGCTCATTTTCAGATGTTGAAAATCAATAATGTGAATTTACAGTGAAAAGTCTCGCATATCATCTGGCTATAAATTTGTCGTATACGACAAATTTTCCCTATCGCAGCTGCGCATTCTTCTGACGACGAGCTTGTCCAATTAATTTTCCCATTCTGGAACACTTTGAAGATCCCCAATGAAAAACTGCTTAGAAAGATTAAGTCTTCTGCATTTAACACTTCCACGAGTTTATTTTGCAGACGCTGAATTGCAACAACAAACAAATAAATAAATAAAGGTTCATTAAGTCCCATCGTCCAATAAAGATCTGGGGAATGTTTGCCGCAACCCGCAAGCAGGGATCGCGGCTCTCAGCCAGTTTGGAGATCAACCTTATTTTACTGCTGAAGGGATTGACATGATTTAAGAAGTGTGTGAAATTCATCGGAAATAACGATTTTGCACCCTAACCTCCATTATACTCAGCAGAGCTTGATTTCGTTCCCCGTCGTTGGAATTGTCTATCTTTCCAGAATCAACGGCCATCATTGGCAACTGATTAGATAAGAGGTAGCTGAAGTACGAGTCACTACGATCCCATGCAACGCCGTCAGATGAAGGGAATGCAGCCTGAAAAACAGAAGAAATAGGCCATCGGTGCATAGAAAATACATTGTTCGCAACAGACAGCAACAAGACACCAGAAATCCACGTTCCATAAGTTTAACGGTTTGTATTCACTGTGCTGATTCTGGTTTGCATTCCTATTGCTTTACAACAAATAGGGAATCAACCCACAGAACTTTCTTACAAAGAAACAGAAAACTTATAAAACGTACAGAGTCAGATATTTGTTCACAAAAATCTAACGTCCGTTGGAAAGCCCCGCAGTTGTTTGGTACAGTAATCAATTATTCATTCATCATCGCTCCATCAGTCCAGAGATACCCAAAAACATTTGTGCTTATTTGGGTCTATTCTGGCTAGCAAAGAAGTCCAAATGATGATGGCGGCATTTTGAAACGAATTTCAATTTTTGACGAAATGAGCCCTGAAAGTTGGAAAAAAGTCGCCCAATCTGACCAATCGAGTACTCGCCAAATTGGTGCTCAAAATTGACGAACTTGGATGCAAAATTCATGCTGAAACCGCAAAAGGTTCTCTACTCTGCACAAGTATGAGTGACAAACTCCCCCAGACCCCCTACCGGGGGCTCTACCATTTGGAACCCCGCTGAGGAGCTGCCCCAGACCCCGCATCGGATTCTTTGTCCCCCATAGACCCTCTGTTAGGAGCGCCGCCCCTTTGTACCCCACTGGGACTTCGCCCCAAAACTCGTGCACCCTCTTGTCCTTGTTTTATAGTTTAACCACTGGGAGAAAAGCATTCTGCTCGAAATACAGTGAATAGCGGTCGGGTTTTAGATGGAAACATCGAAAACATCTTAATTCTGGTCCAGTCCCATCGACATCACCACTTGGTACGAGCCGGGTTCGTTTTCGCTGTAGTATCTGTGGCCACTGGCGCCGAGAGCACATTACGATTGTGGGATGAGTACAAAAAATGCAGCAATTTTTCACTCGGGAGTTGTTTATTTGTCCTCAGTTATTGCTTTAATCTGTATCTTCTGCACAAGGAGGCCTATAACTCTGAAGAGATTTATTATTTTGTTATCATATATTTCAACAAATACAGAAACAAAATGAATTTGTTGCTGTGTACGTAGTATTTTGACCTACAGCTTTGCGGCGCTATCTAGTAGTATTTGAAAATTGTAGGGATCGGCTCAAACCTGCAATTCTGCATTTGTTTGCTGCTGAAACAGGTTGTTCGTCAAAGGAAATACCAATCTACTGTTTCTATTCAGGAATTCCAAAAGGGCGAACGCATCCGCCTTGGACGTGTCTCCGTCGAGTGGAAATACCTGCGACACCTGTTTCAGGAGTAGAACAATAACAATCTTTATCGAGTGTGTGGTTATACCTGCACCGTAAGCTGTTGTTGACGCTCATTGCAGCCAAGTTTACCGGTAGACATGAGACAAAATATGGCAACACTTGACCTCACCAATTAAATACCTTATTTTTAGGTTTTGCTCACCTAATAAGAAAGAACCTACACCTCATCAATGACTTTGTGACACCTAATCAACATTTCCTGCCTAAACGCTTCCCAGCTAGCCTTAACCATTTTGCCAATGCATGCAAAAATGACGCCTTGTCCAGTGCAGACGTAATCAGCTATCCTGAAGTGTAACCACCAACGAGCTATCTAATAAATAGAGTGAGCCTCGCTCATCCGGCGAAGAAAAGAGTGAAATCGTTAAGAGCCCTCATCGCCATTTTGTTCTCAGGCAGGAAGCGAGTCGAGAAAACAAGCGCTTATTGCCAGAGTACAGAATGAATGGCAGATGATCGCGGCAGCCATCCACAGAAAGTTGATTATCTTTTGAACTACGTGTAGATAACGGATCTTGCTGAAACATTTTCCACCACAGAAAGCAGGATAAAAAGCGATTTTATGAGTGCAAAAATAGCATTTCGCTGGTAAAAATCCGAATTTAGTTTACGAAAAAAACGTTGTCAAGCTGGGATGCGATGCAATTCCAAATTCCTGAGTGAGTTTTTTCAATGATTGTGCGATTTATTCTGTAGTAACATGGTTTCGACCTGAGACAAAGTTGTGGAGGATGCTTTCAGCTTCCAAAAAACACAAAATAATCGCATTGGAATACCATTTAACTTTTCTGTCAAAGAGAACGCGACTTGAAGCCATTGTTCTGTTTTCGACTCAATATCTTGACTCAAGACCACACATCAAAATTGACTACGCAACCAGCGTTTCAGTAACTTTTGAATGTTTTACGTTTTCAATATGCTCCGCTGAAAGATGAGCGACAAGCGCGGGCATATGCTGTACTGACCGCCGAAGTCTCGAACACAAATGTTCATTATAAACTTTGGGGCCAATCATTCAAAATGGCAACAGGCGCAGCAAAACGCATGGCGCTCATGTCATGAAAAACATTATGTAACATGATAAAATGATTTAGGTTTCATTGGGCCATGTTTATGGCTGTTGTGCTTACGCACTGTTTTTCCGGATCCCAAGTGGTTGGTTGGAAGTGCTACCGCGGTTTCTGCACGAAAGTGTCGTGCTTCTTCAGGCCTGGTTCAACGAACCGTTGAAAGGCGTTTTCTTCACCGCAAGGTGTGCGCCACAGCAGACAGCAATTTCTATTCCAGGAGGTCGGACAGGCCAACTCCATCTTAGTCAGCAATGAGTGCTGCTGCACTCCCTCCTGGCTCAGTGTATTGCTACCTGCTGTGGCGCACACCTTACGGTGAAGAAGACGCCTTTCAACGGTTCATTGAACCAGGCTTGAAGAGAGCACGACACTTTCGTGCCGAAACAGCGGTAGCACTTCCTACCAACCACTTGGGATCCAGAAAAACTGTGCGTAAGCACAACAGCCATATAGTAAGTATTTAACATGTTATACTTGTTGCTGCCTGCAATAAATAAAATCTCTCCAAAAGTCTTCGAGTTGAGTGACTCCACAATGTTGGAGGGCGAGCCAACCCAGTGGATCTATTTTACCTGCAGAACGCGCTTTTGCGTTGAAAACGCACGACATTGAATTTCACGCGTTTTTCTGCTCTTGGCGCCATTTGGTACTCGTATCAATGGCCCTCCACTTTACAATAAACGTCTGTGATCAAGAGTTTTTGCGGACATTTCGAAGGTGTATGTCAGAAACGTAAAACGTTCACTTGCGATGAATTCCTGCACAAAAAGACCCGGCAACAGCACTGCGCTAACACTGCCATCTGCTATTCGTTGCGCTGCAACCGCCCCAACCTTCCGATTCGACCGTTGAAATAGGGAATCTCCATCTGTATTCCACGTACTCGCAATTTCATATTGCAACACTGGCACCCCAGTGCCCACCTGAGGGAGTCTCAATTCGCCTGACGAAGTTGAGTTCCGTTCAAGGGCAAATCATGACGGTAAGTCTAAGTTAGAAAACCTACTTAATTGTTCACCGTCCCTTTTCGAAAAAAGCTCTTTATCGTTTTCGGCAATTCTTCGGAACAAAGTAGCCTAGAAAAATACATTATTATTTCGTTTCATTTCGCCCAATCTATTTTCCTTTTATTGTTCCACCTGGTTTCTCGGAAAAGTAAAGAAAATACTCTTTGGTGAATCGCAGGATTGCCGCCTTTTCAAAAGATCCAAACCGGAAGAAAGTCGGTTCAGAACTTCTACAAATATTGCTTTGAATATTGTCAGGCCACCAATGAATCATCGGGTCGGGGTTCATTCGGTGCTTTAACTCCGAAACAAGACGGCGGCGGATCGCTCTGTTGGCCTAAATGTACAGTGACCGTTATCAATCTGTGAAACTCGTTAATTACCACAGAGAATACAGTTACAATTTCTTTCTCCGACCGCAAGATCCACTTTTGTTTCATTGAGACAAGTGAAAATGCTGTATACTCATGTTGGTGTTCGTATAACAAACCTTTATTGATGGAATCGGATTTCCTTGGTTGTCAATAAGATATGAGGCTATTCGAGACGATACTATGATCATAAAACGGCCGCTATCCATGATCGCCTTCAGGCCGTCCTCATCCGTCTGAAAAAAAGACAGAGCAGAGATATACCTAAATGGTCCAGCTTCAAAACCGCCTCACGATGGTGTTTTTGTAGACCATCTTCGTGCTGAAGATCCAACAATCTTGAGCCATCGAGCCAACGCTCCAAGCTGTGATCCAATCTGCAGCACTGGAAAGAGGTGAAATTGATTTCGGCCGATGATATGTGTTCGCGACTGATCGGTGCTAAAACAGTTATTGAATCCCGGATTTGAAACCACTAACCTTAACGATTGAAGGAAAGAAATTTCATTTTTGGTTTTTTGGGTTCAAATCAGCAGTACAAAATTTTCTCCACATTCACATTGCAAATTAAAAATGATACAGCCATGAAATCTCGAAACCCCTCGGGGAATCGTGAACCGCCCCTTCCTGAACTTTCAACGTGCCTATTACCCCTCTCATGTTTGAACGCCCTTGTGGAAGCCATTAACCCCTTATCATGTCAATGGCAATTTGCCATTAAATAATGAATTCCATGAAATCGCAATGAGAATTTGTCAGCGAATCCCGCTCGCTTTCCAACATCATTCAGTAAGCGATTGAAAATTAAGCCCGCTCATATTTCAATGTTGTTTCTCAACTCAAACGAACAATGAACCCTGTTCATTCTCGACGATGTTTTACCACTGAATATTGAATTCCCTACAGTTTTCAACGGCAAGCGTATAGGTATTGAGTGCAACGTTTCAAAAAATTCAACATGGTAGCCAAGTTTGCTCACAAAATTACTACCCGGTTTTTTTCTCCTTGTAATGCACAGGGCTGTTCTAAAATGTCTAAGCACTTGGTAGCGCTTTGAACCGAATGCGACCACCAGGAGAATGCATTACCCGTTGTTTGATTGAATGAATTCATGTCGAAACCGAACGAGGCTGATATTTCTTCATAAAAACGTTACAACATTTCAACGAACTAGGAAACTTCAGGAAAACCAGATAATGCAGTTTCAGACAAAATCATTCATGTTCCCTGCGAGGTAGTTCATCCCCAATTTTCATCGACCTTTTTCGGGATGTTCTCATAGCATTTCAATTTGGGATGCGTTTACCACAGTCAATTCGATTGTGAAACAGCAAACAACTAATTTTTTCACACTCCTAAATTCGACGCTGAACGTTTACACTCATACGGCATATTTTCTGTTCTGTTTCTTATTTTTACTTTTTATGCGTTAAATGTACCTATTTTTATTCCAAAAAACTAACTAAATTTATTTTTTTAATTTATTACTTATTTCGTTCATCTGCTAAAACTGTGAAAATATATGATCTCTTATGAGCTAGCGAGAGATAGCAGCATTAGCAATCAATGTATTTATCCACTGGGCAGTAAAACGGGCATCGATCCATTGTTCTTATGACGACAAAATGCTGGCGATTGCCATCCTCGTTGGCATTTAAAAGATTCAAATGGTAAGATAGCCCGTCTTCGTACTCCTTCCGTACTCTTCGGTTACTCCACGTAATCAGACCTCTGACTATTTTACCGTATGCGACAGATTTGATGGATCCCAAAGAATGTGACAGGATATGAACGAATGATTCGATATTGGAGTCCACAGCGGTGAAGAAAACACCAAACTTGATTTAAAACACCTCTGATGTTACAGCTTCGTCACAACTTGTTCGACACTGGAGATACAACTCTCGAGATTTGTTTGCATAAGCATCACAAACGATTTTCTTTGAGATTTAGGCTTATTCGCCACTGGAGATACAACTCTCGAGATTTGTTTGCATAAGCATCACAAACGATTTTCTTTGAGATTTAGGCTTATTCGCCACTGGAGATACAACTCTCGAGATTTGTTTGCATAAGCATCACAAACGATTTACTTTGAGATTTTGGCTTATTCGCTACTCATACGACAATCATTTTCTTATATTTAGAGTTCATGAGTCCAAAAGGATTCTTCTATTTCGGAGTTCATGAGATCATTACTAACTTGATTCAATCACACTATGCACGTTAAACAAGATGGCATTCGCGTTACTAGCGAAACTGCATAAATCGAGCCCCCTTTAAAATTGGATTGCCACTGTGTTTGCTGTTCCTATGAAAATTCTCACGAATCGGAAGAGTTAAAGATTCAGTTACGTTCGCTTCGCCATTTTCTTTCTTTATGTGTGTAGTAATACGTTTAGATCAGGTCACTTGCGTTGCTATAAATCCGCTGGGCATCAATCAACAAATTGGCCTGATTGTCACACCTCACCATTAGAAGATAAGGGGAAGAAAAACGTCAAGAAATTCTTGATGGTGTCAATTAACCACCACAGCTTTAGAAATAACATGCTTATATCGTATGCGCCACAAGTCTCCGTCAAATGGACGAACAGGTTTTGCGTGTTCTCTCGCACCGCAGCTGTGAAATTGACGCTCAGTGCGTCAAGGTGGCTATCCTCCCGTTTATGCTGATCAGCCAGAGTGATGGCAGGGTGTTTCAGATTTTGCGTTCGTTCTGAAAATGGTGGTTTTGGTAGTAACATGGCGTCGCCATTAGGCACAGCAACGACCGGTGGTAATTCTTGTTTATTTATTTTATTTATTTTATTTATTCGAGACCATCAATAGCTCGGAGGAGGTTACCGGCAGAAACGGCTACTCGAGATTCCAAATCTAAATAACCAGTCACGATGCTTGATGCACAGCAGGATGGTAGAATGCACGGAACATGATGGTTCATATGACGG
>JASGXE010018708.1:0-10319 GCA_030068105.1 Sinentomon sp. SZTP_YWyxl
AAACGATGTTTAAGGATGCTCAGAAAATATGTTTTATTTTGTATCATGTCATAAATAGCAGTGAAGCTACAAAACGCACCATAACTGTTATTTCAGAAGCGACGGCAAGTCACAAAAAATGTATTCCAAATGATGCTGGAGATGATTTGAAGCACATGTGTCCGCATGCAAAAAGTTGAATTTAGCCATGTAAAGTTTATGGCTAAGGGTTCTTTTGGTTGTGAGGAAAGATGAAGGATTATTTTCTCCGTAGAGTTCTTGACCATCAACCCGTTTGACCCAATCTAACGGCAGGTCTTTGTTGGTTCCGGCCCCTCAAGTTTCCACCGTACTGAGTCATCTGTTGCCTTCGTGCCTGTTGTCGTTGAGGCATTCCGGATCCCTGCATAGCACCATATCTCTGCTGTTGACGTGTACCGTGCGGAGATCTGGCGACCCTCTGAAAACGGATAGAGAGAGATGATTGCGTGTGAAGAGGCTACCCAAATTCTATAACGTTCTGAATCGCAAATTGCATGATGGTTGGTTGAATGCAAATCAGCCCTGACCGGTCGCTGATGACGCAGCAGCTGCCTGTTGCGGTTGTCCGGAACCGGGGTTGTCGTGCTGCAACAAAACAACAAAAACAATTTCGCCAGCTGTCACAAAACAGGAAAAACCTTACCATGCAGATGCAGCAGCCACAATTGGAGAGACTAATTTCGGGAAATGGCTTGCGGATCTTTCTATGGCACGAAACATGCACAATGTTTCTGTGTTTTGTTTTGTTTATTTTGCCTTACTGATTGTTTTCAACGTCGTCTAATTGAACTCCGCTTATGTTGGGCCAACAAAGCACCCCAAATTGATCACTCCCAGTCAAGCCGTTAATTGTGAAGTTTTTTAATTTTAATTTTAATTTAATTTAAGAGACAATACTGCCCGTAAGGAGTTGAGGGCAGGGAGAAACCTCCAGTGAACACACAACAAAAGGCAACACAACTCTACAGCCACCAGCCACAGTCAAGAATTAAAAAAAAAACAAGCAAAGGACAGAACGAAGTAAAAAAACAATAAAAATGAATAATCATGAACCCGAAGGGAGAGGCGGCTGACCGGAAGCTCTGACAGTGCCAAGTTGGGTCAGGAGGGGTGAAGAAGGGTGAAGGTTATTCCAATCCCTGATAGTTCGAGGGAAAAAGGAATGCGAGAGGATATTACGCCGGGGAACCGGATAAATCATTGCGAAACCGTTATCAGTGCGGCGCTGAGTGGACTTAACAGCATAACAAGGTGGGATTAAAACGGCATTTTTGTAGCTCAGTAGGCTAAAGAGAGAGTTCAAGCGATGACTCTGTCTCCTAACCGCCAACGGTTCAAGTGCCATATCATGAAGCATGGCGCTAACACTTGTATGGCGGTCAAAAACCCCCGTTATAAATTTAGTTAAAGTTAAACCATGAAACAGATTGGGGAATTGCATTTCAGCAGACTTCCAAAATAGCAAAGTTGATTAGAATAAAATATCATGCGCGGGCTGTGACAGTGTGGTGCTCAATTCAGCAGTTGTCCAGAAATCTCTGCATGGACGTTTTTGAGTTTACAACTTCCTGGCCTCACTATTTATCGTTTTCACTGCGCCAAAATATCCAACGGAGGGATAAATGTGTGGAAATATCGAAGCGCTTTTATAAAACTTAATCTTCTTGCTCAAAAATAATCACATCAAATCAGGATGACAATTATTAGCGATTTTCGCCGTCTGGACCTGAATTTCATTTCTTGTTGAACCTATCAAAATGAGATCGCAGTGCGCGCCATGGCGGCCAGTTATCCGGTTGCTTCACCGAATACTCATGTCCACAGTCCTTTGAGTATATGGTTTTACCACTGCGAAACAAAAAGAAGTAGTACGATAAGGATCCGCCAGATGGCAGTTGGAGCATCCGAAGTCTGTTGCCTCGGCCAGCTCACGACGCCCTCCATTGCGTGTGGTCTGGGCACAGCTGCCTCCAATGGAGGTCCAGGTGACAGAGCCGCGGAGAGATGGGCTTGGGGGGTCGAAATCACCCAAAGGCTTGACCCATTTGCCAAATTTGGATTCTTCAAATGGAGTCTGAAGGCCAAATTTGGATTCTTCAAATGGAGTCTGAAGGCCAAATTTGGATGAAACAAATGGAGTCTGAAGGCCAAATTTGGTTTCTTCAAATGGAGTCTGAAGACACTTTTTGTCACATTTCCTTCCGATTACCTTTGGATGGGGCCATATTTTCGATTATTCTTTGGGCCGTTTTGTGTATCAGCGCTATGAATGACTGGTAAGACCTTTTCTCCGGCCAGGCTTCGCAGAAGAGTGCCCTTGCCCATTGTCCAATGCAACGAGTCTCTGACCCCCGTCCGTTCACACTTAATTTGAACCGTGTTCTCACCTTCGATTGAAAAATTCAAGGCCCATTTTTATGATAATACTGAGTTGTCAGCAGTACCTGCTCCCTCTTTGAGATAAGATACCCAGATCCCCCCTAAGCTATGCAGAATATTGGGGGGCGATGTGAGAATATTTGGGGGGCTTAACGGCGTGAGAATATTTTTGGGAGGTCTGGGGGGCGAAGCCTCCAGTCACCACAAAGTATTATGGATGAAAATGTCCCCACATCGTATAACAATGCGGGTCTGGGGAGCTATGACCCCCAGGTCCCGTATTTTCGTGGTTTGGGGGGCAGCGTCATCCGGACCCCGAAAGCAGAGTTTCAAGGTGCTGAACCCCTGGCGGGGATCTAGTGGACAGAGGCCCCCAAAATCTGAATTACTTTTGTGATTTATGATTCATCTTATTAAACGAAAAATGTGGATTTGCAAAAATAGCCATTTTGAGAGGGGGTGGTCGCCCCCTGTATCCGCCCTTGAAGGTTATTGAGTTCCTTTTCCTGAAGCAAAACGACTTTCTTGATCAAGTATGCTTTAGGAGTTTCACCACCATGTGAGTGAATGCTCAATTATACGAGTAAAGAATTGCGCACAGACAACTGGGTTGGTTCAAATACACTTGTCTGGCTTGAAGCAAAATGCATCAGCTCAGGTGGGAGCAGTCGCTCACACATCACAGGAACAAATTCACGAGTCTTTCCCAAATTTCACACCAGAAACCCCATTTTGCGAATTTTGGACAAGAAATTTGCTGATTCAACTTTTCAGCGGCGAGAATTCACAACTGGAGGGGGCGTGTCCCCTCTTCCCCCAGGATCTGCGCCATGATCCTGAACCACCCTTCCTGCACCGTTGCCCATTTTTGTTTCCATTTTCCACAATTGCACCATTGTCACTTGTCAACAGCGACGGGCTTTTGTTGACAAAAGTATCCAACCCAGGTATCCCTAAATTCTAACATGGGGGAGTACCCTGTGTCGAAAGGTCAGGAACCCGATGATGTTAAACTTCCCTTTAGCACTTCGTACATTTTTGTGGATTTACAGAATTGTACTTCTGTCCCTCCTTGGCAAGTTTTTTTTATGAAAGCCAGAGATATCCCTGGCCTCAGTTGTAGCTGCTCATTTTCAAAGCCCTGGACCCCCATGGCATTATATACCCCCTTGTTTGCCGTCTCAAAGGCAATATTTTTGCGCTTCTGCAGTATTGTTGGCGGTGAAAATTACACTCAGATTGGATAGGGATGCCATCAGAAAATAAGCCCGTCCGGTTGAACACTAGCCTGGCCGTAATTTCAGATTTTCGCTTTCGCACCAAAAATTTGGTGACTACCTTCGGAGCTTCTCTCCAGCACAAGGGAAAATCTATTGTGGTAGAAATTCTCTGGTTGCAGGCAGGTGTGGCGGGCGATTTTCGTTTACACGTATCGTTCCCCGGCGATCCTTGGGAAGCTGTTTACTACTTCGGTAGCTGTTGCAATTTGAAAGAAAAATTTGGCCAGGTCAAATGCAACCTGATCTATTTTGTTCAAAAACATCGTATTTTGCGATGATCGTCAAAGTGCTCCTCGCATGCACTTGTTCGGTCGTTTTTTCCTTGATCCAAGCATGTGTTCTGTTCGGGCAATTAGAAACGAAAACTACACAATTTTCCTCGCTTGAGCCATATTATCAAGATTTACATTTCGGTACATAAAATTCGGCACAGGTACCTAATTGTACAAACTTTTTTCTTGGTTTCAGAAAAGGCCCTTGCAGGAAACCCACGCCATCTGCCAACCATGCTATATTATTCAGAGTTTGCAGGGCCAAAGCTCCTGAAAATGAACAAGTGTCGCAAAAACGGATGATACATGCAAATACAAAACGCACACTGAGGATGAATTTCAATATTCAAAGCGATTGCATCAACCATTGCAGGCTGCGCCAGCGCAGCACCAATGGATGGACCACAGCGCAGCGACGGACTTCGACTGTTGTGTAGCCAAGGCATATGGACGCGGCTCCGTTTTTTGTTATGAGGGAATCTCACATCAGCGAAAACTGAACGCGTTTTAATTGGTGCGCGCTGTGATGACGTATTTGTAGTAATCGAGCCCGACGCCAGCAATGGCGCTGCGTGCGTTTCTGCGTGTTTTTCGCATCCTCCATCATTTTCTTTCGATTTTGCGCCAGTGTTCGGAACAGTTGACACAGATAAATTTTTTTTTACTATTTTCTGGTGATCTCATAGACGTATCAGAACAATAATTGTGAGCATTTTGCACTGCCCATGAATTTCGGCTCATGAATTTTGGTCCAGACCAAAAAAATGCATGCTCGCTCATCATGAAAAATGTTCTTCGTTTCCCAGGAAATTCGATCAAATCATTCAAGGAATGCACTGAGGAGTTTTGCCCTGCTCCCTGAGGCTTTTTCCTGCACTCAGCGAAATCTTTTGACGTTCTGAATGCCTGAATTTGTGAAATTGCGAAATCATTTGAGATTGTGCATGAAAAATTCCATGCAATCCGCGGAATTTTCATGGATTTTTTTAAACTTCCTTGGCCCCCTGAATCCAAGTAGTGGCCTGCCAGTGTCACACGGCGTATATCAGTGGGGTAGGAAATACCCCTGGCTGTTTGCTTGCCATTCCCTGAAATGTGCTTTTGGCTCGGCCTGCCGAACACGAATGTCGCACCCAAAATGAACCCAAATCCAAAATTTCTAATTTTTTCACCCCCAACCCTGCTAGGGAATCTGCCCCTTGCTGGGGCCCCTTCCTGGTCCTCGCAGGGCTCTGCCACAAACCCTAAAAAATGGCTCAGTCTCAGTGCGAACCAAATTGCAGGGGTCTCAGCCCGCACACTCCCCGATCGGGCTGTGCCCAGATCCTTCGGTAAGAAATGCCCCGCCAACTGCGAAACCTGAAATGGCGCCCCTGTTGTTTGTTCTCTCATTGCTTTGGTTCTTTTGTCGACTGTTTCAAACTGTCTCCCCTGGGCTTTGATTTCCATCAAACTTTGGCAGCAGTCGCCATCCCAGGCCGAGGTTGGCCAGCAGCGCTGGAGACAACATGCCCAAACCTGGCAAAATGCTTGGAGGTGCTTGCTGTCCGGGACGCCAGTTTGCAAACCCTGCCGCGACCTCAGATGGCAGGCCGGGGCCCCAACCGAGCATCGTTTTTTCCGAGCGGGGACAGGGTTAGGTCAGGTTCAGATAGCTTCAGGTTAGAAAAAATCAACATTTTTTTCCTGCGAGTGAAGGGCCCCAATCGAGCATTCTTGCACAAAACGTTCTCTGCCATTTAAAGTCGCGGCAGGGTTTGCAAAATCGCGTCCGGGACCGACTCCACAACAAAGTTCAGCAGCCCAACTGGAATGGACACCCCAAGATTGGAATATCAAAATACGCCCGAAATGCCCACACCTGCATTTTCCTTGGTGTGTGATAGCTCACAGCTGCATACATTTTACAGTTCACAGCTTGCTCAACTTCATGATTGCGAACGGAAATCTTAATTAATAAACACGCCAGCAGTTCTGTACCACTCACCGCTGCTGCGGAGGGCACTGCAGTTTTTCCGATGGAAATCGATGCAAACAGCAAAACACATTTTAGGCCCAATTTGTGAAACAATGTTGCGAAACTGATTCACACCAGAATCTTGATCACACTGAACAGATCAGGCGTGCTGGGACAGGAACAGGAGGGAAACGGCATCTTTTTTATTCATTCTGATTTTCCTTAAAGGCGGACTTTGCGGGGTGGTGTCCATATTTTTGAAACCAAAGGGCAATTGTATTCAGATCAGTTATTGGTAACATTGAAGATAATGTTTGGAAAACCTCGGAAAAGGCAATCCTTGCGCGTGATTCCAATTCCAATTTGCATCCTGGAAAATCGCGAAAAAGTCCGATCAAAACAGCAGTTTTTGTGTTTTGTGCGCAGTTATTCTCGTTTCTCGAATGATTGCGAGCCACAAGTGGAAGTATTCAAATTTGTGCTTTGACATGAAATAGCAGGAATTCTCCTCTTTCAGATGAGCCCAAGCACTTTGAGATCGAATAAAAACTTTTTGAAGAAGAGCACACAACGTGTCGACAAAATCATCTCTGAACTGGACGAGCGAAGCGACGGCACAGGTACGCGATTACTACAGTGACGTCATTTTTCGAATCGAAGTCGGCGGCGCTGGAGAATCGCGAAGTGAGTATACCTCGTTAAACTGCGTTTAACTGCCTTGTGTGTAGCCATCTATGCGCCGCTGGCGGAACTAAAATTTCTGGATACACAGAAGGAATACGCAGAGGCATAACCATATACTCAAAGGACTGTGCTCATGTCTCTTATCTTTTACCTTCAAAGACCTCTGGTCGTTCGCTGGCACTTGGTCAAACCAGCCGTGGTGAGCTGGGCATTGAACATCCACGCATGTGTCGACTCACTTAAAATTTGTGGGTTTTTGACAAGTTAACCAGAGGAACCAGGTTTCTGTCGACTTCTCTGTTGTTTCCAAAAATTCGACCAGCATCCCATGTGCATGCTTGGCGATATGCTCAATGAGACATACCTTCAAGTAGATTTTTCAAAACTGCAAGGCAAGTTGCTGATCACGGGACTCCCAACATCATCTGGGAAAACATACATTTACGAGTATATGTGTCCGATTTCCACGGAATTCCTGCAGAGAGCAGGCAAATATAGGAAGGAATATAGGAAGGGATATTGGATAAACATTTTTCCGATTGTTCCTTTTCATGCACTTTTTCAGGGCGGCTTCAGGATGCCCGACACGTCTGTTCAATCCGTGCATGCATTGCATGGTTACACTGCATGGTTACACTGCATGGTTACACTGCATGGTTACACTGTATGGTTACAAGGCACCATATGGTCAACAAAGATGTCAGCCATGGTAAATCCTAACCAGGTATAATCTCTTGCGGCTTAGCGTTATAACCTGCTGCTTAAATGCAGAATTAAGCGCAAGTAAAAATGGTTGCGAGACGCTATCCCTCCAATTCCTCCTAATATGGAATTCGAGCTGGGCAAAAACTATGAACTCAAAGACGTAATGCCAATAGATAATCGATTGGACTAGTAATTTGAATAAGAGCAAAGATTCTCCGCGGAGTCGACCTTGTGCTCTTTTAATGCTAATTTTTACGAAACGATCTTTCAACCTGATGATGATCACTGGAAAGTCCAGGCAGAAGGGGATTTTCGGCATCTACGAGTAAATTAAGTCCCGGCTGAAATGATATCCTGCGCGATTCCGTTTAGCAGTTTTTTTGTTTGTGTCCATAGGTTTCAGTAAATACCAGCTTGACGCACGTTCCCGCTATCGCAATTCGCCAAATTTGCAATTTTGACAACAAACTCCGGAAAATGATAATCTGCAAATTTGTGTCAGTCGAGAAGCGGACAATGCCGCGATGTCAAGGCGATCGATTGATATCAACTTTACAGAAAGGCATGGTGGTCGGAAGGTTCCTGATTTGAGCGGCTTCCGATCTATAATCGAGTGCCACGGTTGCGGAACGGCCCGCAATCGGTCCTCATCTCATTGGTCGCTGCACCCAAGAGGATGTGTATGTAACATTGGACCCTATGGAACCTTATGACCTTATGGGACCGTGTGGGACCTTGTCAAAAATGCCACAATCAATCTGAGACCCCACGAGACCATATATGGCACCTTATGGGACCTTGTAAATATGATGCGATTTGATCTCATTGAGTGTCATAATTTACACGTGCGAAAAAACCAATCAACATATTTCCGTGACTTGGCCGCTTCAATGTCACATGGTTTCTATCGCCCAAATGCAAGGACACTGGACAAAGTATGGAGAATATGGCAAGGCACCGAGGTTTGTGACATCGGGGTCTATCCCAATGGCATTGCAGAACAACTGGGAAGGGGATCAAATATTTAAATGCCGCTGGGAACGGAAATGTAGAAGGAAAGATATAAAAACGGAACCACGTTTCGTAGCATAGCAGAGTAAAATACTTTTGAAAGACCCAGTAGGGCGACGGGATCGGATGGAATGAGCTTTAGCTTTATCGCCTTGATCGATCAGGCCCATATCACAAGCGCCGATCAAAACATGAAAACAAAAAACGGCAGAATGTAAATGAATAGAATCAAAACGTCCGCAGCTACTGAAACCGAGCCGGCAAGGCGGCTGCCCCACTTTTCAGAAAAGTAACGAAGAAAATTCACTTTTATTTGAGGATAATATTGCTGACTATGGGGTGTAACAGAGGAAATGGGAAATTCGCTCTAGTTTGATATGTGCGAATACATTATTCACTTTTTTGACGAAAGCGTTTGGCAAAAGAAGGACAAGGCACGACAATCTTTCCTCTGGAATGAAATAACGGAGATTCCATCCTAGGAACCGACTCAAGCCATTTCTATACACAATAATTCAAAAGTCAGCCTAACGATGGAAGACAGGGCGTCCGGCTCGTGCGCTGCTCTGTTTTTTATTTCCCTGACGCAAAACGCATTGACTTGCATTTATTGCCAGGCCGTGATTATCATCGCATGTCGTAGAATAATTTTTCAGTGATTCGAGGAAAAATGTTTTTCATTTTTGCTTTCGATCACTGCTCAAAGTCGGCGAAATGGAGTACAGGGTGATCCGGTATAGCCCTGTAACGGGATCTGTTTTCGCAAATGCAATTTTTTGCAGCAGTGGTCCTGAACTGTAGCCAACATCTGTTCTCAGGGCACTAAGAAAATGACAGAAGCGCATTCAAGAATGGGCACATCAATGAGGACAAGTAGCGCGAAATCATGAACGAAAAATTTGACAAACAATGCGAGTTGACACGTTTATTTTCGGAGTTTACTGGACTGTTGGGTCTCAAGACAGAGGGCAGCCAAACGCAGCCAGCTAGCTGAGAGAATGTGTGACACCCGCGCATTCTCCTCAAATGTGGGTACTTGGTCCCACCATCTGGGGAAAACCCCTGTCACTTCTGGTTATCCTGTCTCAGCTTTTTCGATGAGACAGAAAGATCCCACACTTGAGACCGCCGTCGTCCTGAACTCATCCTTCAGAACTCTACTTGAGACCGTTGTCTGCTGTGACCCCTCCAAACACCTCATTACTCTAGAGACGTTTAAAAGCATCAACTTATTTGGCGAAAACAAAAACATTCAAATTACGCACACCCTGTGTAGGTAGGAAGCAACGAAACTCATTGGCATGTTTTTGTTATCGCTAGACAGCGCAAATGACAAAAATTGCGGTTCCATCGTTTGTGCGACTTTTGATTTAAACAGTATGAAATGTTGCATTTCTTTGCATAAAATGCAGCGTTTCTTAGCGAAATGCGATTTTGCGTCGCACACGATGTTGGACTTCCATTATCCGAATCTTGAAAAGCCTGGCAAAATGCTCGAACGGTTTTGAATGTCCCCAAAAAATTGGAGACAAAAATACTCGTAGGAATTAAACTTGAAATGCGAATTGAGATCAACGCGCATATAGCGAGTTCGAGCTTGGAGATCTGTGAATATTTTTGGCACAGGCTGGATTTTACCCTATAAAATGACGATACAATCGGCAGTATTCCCCTTTGCAACTCACCCTCAGGTTCAACTCATTAGCCAATTCAATGGAGAGATTTGTGTTTTGAAAATTTCATTTCTATTTACAACACTGATTCCTCTTCCATTGTTGCAGAATATGCTTCCGTCTCTTGAATTGGCTATTCAGTTGAACGATGAGGGTGAGTTGCAATGGGGAATACGGGCGATTTATCTTCCACGTAAGATGAAAACTGCGGACAAACCTGCGATGCACTGAGGTAGTTAGCTGCTTGTTCAGCGTTGAAATTGTGACCTCCAATGGTGCAAGAGCGTCCATTTGCCAAGGCACTTGTAATGACGGCGCTGCATTTCTCGGCAAACTG
>JASGXE010018712.1:0-14153 GCA_030068105.1 Sinentomon sp. SZTP_YWyxl
TTATTTATTTATTTTTTATTTTTTATTTATTTATTTTTATATTTCAACAAAAACACCTATACAAAAAGATTTGGCAGGTGGACGAATGATACAGTGCACGGCAACAAGTCAGTACGTTTCAACACGTATCGCAGATAAAAATAAAAAAGAGAACATAAAAAATAAAAAAGAAAACACAACGCACATTGAAAATATCGAGAAGCAATAAGCCAGCAGAAAGAATCAAGCCGATGAATGAGCACGAGCTAACTGACCTTGGGCGTATGTGATTGTGGGTGAATTATGCGGGAGGGAATTCCAGTCCCTTACAGTTCTTGGAAAAAGGAATTATAGTGAATGTTTAATTTCATCGCAGTGGAGCAAGAAAATGAAGCCCATTATCGGTTCGCCAGACGGCTGAAAATTTCTAGAATCTTTTAAAGGACTCTGTATATGCATATTTTCTTTGTTTTCCATGGCCTACAGCTACAGCTATTGTTTATGCAACATGTCTGAAGCCTTCTATTTCATCATTCATTGTTTTGTTTCATCTTCATAACGCAGTTATTGTGATCAAATAACCGCAATGCACATTGACCATCCATTTTTTATTGTTTGAACGAACTTCAAAGAAGAATGAAAAACAGAGTGTTAAAGTTGTCTGGCAGCTTCAACACAAAGGCTATTCTCAGCTGTTTATTTCACATCATGTCGTCTACAACCAATGTTTAACCAATGGCCCTTTTAAGGGCAGCAGTTTAACAAAATTGCTATCTTGCGACTATCAGCCCTCCATTAGCTTTTAGAAACAATTTTCTGGTTCGACGATGCACCTATCTATAGAGAACTAACATGACAGAAAAAATGAACGAAAAGCAGAAAAATGAACGCAGTAAAAATCCGAACGTGGCAGAAAATATGAACTTGGCAGAAAAAAATGAACACTCGTAAATAAGGGTTTTTATTTTTTCGACATTCAGAAACTCACACGGTTGAGAAATATGGAAAATGTCGAAAGACGTCAGTTTTCCAATCCCATGCATGCCCGCCACATGGTGTTCCATTGCTTCATTTCTCCATACTCCTTCTGGAAATGACATAATTTCTCAAAAAGATTTTGTTTCTTTTATGCGTTTCCAATCGTGCGATTTTCTATTTTTACGAATTATTTTGTCCGCAATGACAAAAAAGTGCCTTGTTTGGGAACAGTGGAGCTGCAAAGCTAGCAGCTCCACTTCTGAAAATACAAAGGAGCAAATTGTCGCGCTGACTGTCGTCAAACTACCCTACATATTTTAACAGTTTTGTGCGTGTTGAACTTTCTTCGAAACGAGATTATGCGAAACGAGGATATGCGAAGCCGCATTGTGCGAAATCAGAAGAAACGGGTAGCATCAGCACCAATCCAGTTGTCAGGTTTGCTCCGGCCAACGATGCTCAAAACACCCAACGCATGCAACACCAAAGTCAATTTGACACAAACAAGAATTGGTCGTCGGTCAGAAATTGCAAATCTGCGCCGCATTGCGCTCCTGATTCAAAACTGCTATACTCCACGCTAATCGCCAGAGTGATGTGTGTGGCATAACCGTTCAAAAAGTCAGGGGTAAAAACGCTCATCGGAGGTCTTTCAGCGCTTGATTTTTTATTATTATTTATTTGAACAATACATCAAAGCAAAATGAGCTGGTCGCTGGAAAAAAGGGATTGTTCGTTTGCGACACACTGAAAGGGAAGGAGAACTCTTCAGAAAAAAAACGTGCTGCTCTTCTCTGAACTTTTTCAAGTGCGTTGATCTGCCAGTGAAGATAAGGGTCCCACACAACGCGTGGTCAACGCAGCCATTATTGAGCGTGGCCGACGCAACATAACCAACGGAAGATGCTTTGTTGTGGGTGGTTCCCTCCCGCATCCCCTCTGGGTAGGGCTGACCATATCGAGGGAAAGCGCGCCTGATCTCGATGCCAACGTTTTAAGTGATGAGGCGGAGACATACCGCTCCCGCAGTGAAGGTGAATGAATTCGAAACACCTCATGGAGTTAACGGGTTTTGCTTTTTACGATCCAACGTGGAGGAAACGCAAAAGTGAATGGGATCTCTGAAGAACCGTCATGTTGTTTCCGTTTTGGAACCAGTTATGTATAGTTTCCGTTTTGTAGTTTCCGTATAGAAAATATGTAGTTTCCTTTTTATGTCAATCAGGCCATTATTGTGGCCCGACAAAGGATTTTCAGCCATGGGTTTCTTTCCACTTTTCAGAAATAAAGAATTCAAACAGGTCTTGAAACAAAGGCTCCCAAATTGGATGGCATTCGAGTATTCTCAATACAAAAGGAAAAAATAACCTGGAAAACTCCCATCGCTTCGCTCCGAGAATGGATGAGAGTTCTAAATTCCGCAAAAGTCAATTCGGCCAAATTGGCCGCATCGCTCACTCTCTGTTCACGCAGTGAATACATTACAATACCAATTCTTTCCCCATTCGCTTTCCTCTTCGTATAATGTCCAGGGTGCCTGAAATAGAAGTCGTCAGAAGAGACACCGTTTCTCGCGAAAAGCCCATAGAATATTCACCGTTTTGAGAGATGTCCGCCAGACAGAGAAGTACCAGAGAGCTTGATTATTTTGCATTTGTTTGGCCGCAGTTTGAATATGCATTGAGCGTTTGGGACCCTTACACTGCTGCTGACTTTTGCTCACTTGAAAAATACAGCGTTTGGGAGCTCGTTTTGTGACTGGAAAATATTCTCGCTCCAGCAGTAGGTATGTCTGGGATGATTTCAAAATTAAAGTGAAATCTAATTTTTTGCCGGTAAGGAATTCCATTCAGAAATCGTTCGCTGAAAAAGAGATTACTGCATGAAGCGGAAGCTTCTTTTATATAAACTATAATTCAATTCCTTTCCACCTTCTGCTGGTTTGCTGGGTTCTTTGCAGGATTCCAACCTGTTTTTTTTTTCAAGTTTTCTTCAGTCCAAACTGCAAATCTTTTAGGACAACTTTGCCCAGCTGCATCCGAAATGATAGTGCGGGACAGATGGGAGTATACAGGGTTTCCCAAAAGTCAATTGACAACCCCTGCTATATTTGCTGGTTTTCAATCATCTATTGCGGGGCTATTTCGAGATATTTCAGGTTCAGATTGGGCAGGCTGCCTGCTGCATGTGTTATCCATTCGAATTGGAACAAACTCCACTCCAAGCTTCCAGAGTTGCTTCAAAAGAAACTGCAATGCACTTTTCTGCGAGGTTGTCAAGTGACTTTTGGGAAAACTATGTATTTTTATCGGAGCAGGGTAGAGGTCTCATGATAGGCTATTTATGCTAGCTGATCGATTTGGTGCTGACCATAAAACATGGCTTAGAAGAAACAGCAGGTCTCGAAGGGACTGCATACATACCTACAGAAGAGGATTGAAATGCGGAGGCGAAAGAAATAAGGATAGATTTATTGAGTTTGGCCCGCATCCAACGATTTTTCTCTGTCGCAGCAGAGGCCAATAAGGATTCGGCTTAGAGCCCACAACAGGTACGAATTCCTGCAACGATGGGCTTTAAAAAACCGCAGTGGAATTTGAAAAACAAAATATTTTTGTGAAAAAAGAGTTGGAATGTATGCACCTGCGGGGCTGGGCGTTTTAGAGAGGGAGGGAGGAAAGCCGTAAAACCCTCAAGCGCAGGCTTCTGCACTTTCAGTTTCAAGACGTGGGTGGAGACAAATTTGACGTTTCAGGGATGGGCAAACTTTTCTGTCCCGGCATTTTCAAAAGACTCTGTGAACAGGCGCTCGGTCGCAGCTGTGGGAATGGTTTGCCATCTTCGCCACAAAGAAGGGTCAAAATCGCCGAAAAAACAACAAAGCGAAAACACAGCCACCGTACGTCAAATGCTTGTGCGTCGGCTGCGGTGGCGACTTTGGTGATTCTGCAGTATCGCGGAACTGCCACCAATTTTTAGAACATCCACTTTGGCATCAAATTTTCTTGACACTGTAGCGATTGATTTTTTTTGTCGAATAGGAATTGCCACTGATATTCTGCGGCTCGAATGGGAACTGCCATGGCCCGAATTGGAACTGTCATGGCTCGAATTGGAACTCCCACTATAATTCTTTGCACGTAAATGTTTTGTAGTGTGTTGAAAAAAAAAGTAAAAAAAAAACGTTTCGGTTGGGTTAACCTAACCTAGTTTTACCTAATCAATCAAGAGGCCTGTACAAGTCATTCCGTAACATACCCTGGTGCAAAACAAGTGGCTGTTCCGATACGAGCTGAAAAAATGTTAGGCGCGAACATCGAATTTTTCGAAATTCTAATTTTCATTGGCAAATGAGGCCACCCGATTCTGTTGGGAAAACCGGTTCACGAACAGATGGTTCCGGAAAGGTTCGCCTTGCTCCTGTTGTTGCGTCGGGTTCGCAGTTCGCGTGGCTCAGTGGCACATCTGACCCCTTTGACCCCGTTGGATCCGCGATTCGGATGGCTCCATTGACAAGCGTGGCTCCTGTGTTTCCGTTTGATTCACGGTTCGAGTGGCTTCGGTGGGTCATCAATATACAGAAACGATGGCCACCATGTGTTTTTATTTCTGCCTCGCCCATCAGGAAAGCGCTTTCGCCGCTGCTGTGTTGCCTCAACGACCGTCGCAGATGTGCCTCGTCTTAAAACTCCCTTGTTGCCGTGTTTATGCAAAGCTTAAACAGAAGCTCACAATAAAGTTCTAATTAAATACCGGGATGTTTAGCATTGTTCCTGATAAGATCGTTCGTACACACTGTGCAAAAAGTGCCGACCTCTAAGATTTCTTTTTCAAATTTAGCATTGTTCCGGGTTGGTTACTGCGCAAGAAGTTCCGACCTCTGAGATCCCGTTATCAAATTGAAGTTGAATTGAATCATATCGAATAGAAATGAATTTCTTCGAAAATTGTGATGAATTGCAGATAGAAATGGGAACAACAAACAACTATTTCTCACGCATAAAGAGAAACAACGAGCACAACAGGCTCAACGTACACACACACAAAAAACAAACTGCCAAACGACGGCGAAATGTGTCTACCATCACGGAAGCAAATAGGGCGGCGGCAGGGAGAGAACTCCATTGCTAATTGATTGGCTCTTCCAGGAAAAGAAATTGTGTTGTCTGAAAATGTCGCTAATGTTGAAAATGTCTCCAATAAGAAAACCTCGCTAATGTTGAAAATGTCCCCAACAACAAAACGAGCATCTTGGCGTTGTCACGTTCAACGGTTTCAACCTTGACAATGAGTTCGAGGGTCCCATGCACAACATGCATATTCTGATATTGACCTCCTGTAAGGATACCAATAGGCAAACTCCTTGATCCTACGTGAAGATTTCCTCTCATTTCTCAAAGTGCTCTGAAGGCCTTCTCAATTACCATATTTGACTTCCAAATAAACGACATCCTGCAACATGAGAGAGGGCAACTCCTCTCAACACATGGCTGAAAATCTGATCACAAACAACAGACGCAAAGCATAAAAGCGACTATTTTTCGGGTATTTCATGCTGCATGCTGGGAAATTGACTCCAAATCCGTTGCAGGGTGCGCGATCACAAAAGCTGAGTCAACCTGCCCATACAGTCGTCGGCAGAACGCCTGATTTTTGCGTTGGCCTTCGAGCAAAAGGCGAAGACGTAAATTGTTAAACAGAGCAACGGTCCAAGTATACTTCCTTGCTGGACCCCTGAGTTTATCCTGGGCGTAGCTTTGAAATGTGGCTGTCGCTTCTCACAACTTGAGTTCGGCCAGAAAATCAAGCTACACAGGGATAGTTGCGTGCACAAACAAACCCAAAAAGCAGATCTGAAAGAGTGATCTTAGTTTCTCAAGGAGAAAGGAGTGGCGAACAGCATCAAAGGCCTCGACAAAATCAATCAAGAAAAACCACGACGAGCGAAATCCATGCTTTGCAGCCTTGACAAAATCAATGAAGAAAAACCACGCGACGAGCGAAATCCATGTTTTGCAGCCTTGACAAAATCAATCAAGAAAAACCACGACGAGCGAAATCCATTTGCAGCCTTGACAAAATCAATCAAGAAAAACCACGACGAGCGAAATCCATGCTTTGCAGCCTTGACAAAATCAATGAAGAAAAACCACGACGAGCGAAATACATGTTTTGCCGCCTTGACAAAATCAATCGAGAAAAACCACGACGAGCGAAATCCATGTTTTGCAGCCTTGACAAAATCAATCAAGAAAAACCATACGACGAGCGAAATCCATGTTTTGCTCCTCTCAAAGAACCCAGCAGAAAACTCCGAATGTGCTAAGCCAAAACAATCTCAATTTTGGAGGACGTTAACCATAGAAGACTTTTCGGCCTGTAGTTACATTGCAAGTTCATCCTGCTTTCCCTTCTTATTAGAGGGACAATAATTACGGTCCTTTTCCAATTTGAAGGAATGTCCCATTCATTCAGACAAGCTTGAAAGCCTAAGTAACAAAAATACTAGCAAATTTAGCAAATTTACGTGATCTGATTGGGAAAATCCTTTCCCACGGCGTCACTTTAAAATCAGTCATCATCCCCCGCAGCAGCGTATACCTATGCTGAAACTGGAGCTCCCGCAGAAGGGATGTGCTGGGGTTCTATCGCGTTTGTCCGCCGTCGCGTTTGTCCGCCGTCATTTCCGAATGCTTTTTGTTAAAGCTAACCAAACCTGACCTAACCTGATTGTACAGGCGACGGCGGACAAACGCGACGGCGGACTAGCGAGACGACACCGTGCTGGAACCAGAACTGATTTCCTGCCTTTGTTTACAGTGCCAGAATTGATCAACCCCAACATTGCCATCTTGCAGTTTAAGAAAAAATACTCCAACTCTTGACATTTCATCTTGGAATATTGCACTAACGTGGTCTGCTATGCCTCCCTCGACCACACAATTGGAAATAATTTCCTTGGGCCTCGCAAGAATCACATCCCCAAAATGTGATCGCACCTCAAGTGGGGCTTGCTTTCACCGAATTAAGGGAGACCACACTTAATAAAAAAAACAAACACAAATCCTTGCGATTCAGGGCACTACCATAAACACTCGAAAATAAATTCTATTATCCAACCGCTGCAATTCATGCTTTTAGCCTGCCATGGACATCAGGATAACCCCTTGGATTCCCTTCTAACCAAAACTAACTATACCTTTGGGCCAAACGAATCAACCTCTATCATATCCGAACCTGTTTAAGAGAAAAGATTCCCGGCAGCTTATGTGGCACGCCCATGTAAGAATTCAAGAAATTCAAGAATGGCTCGAGAAATTCAAGAAATTCAAGAATTTCATTTTTTTTTCAACTTTTCATCAAATTCAAGAAATGGCTCGAGCCCACAAGTTCCTTGTAATTTCAGTTGCATTGATTTGGATATGTTGTTTTAGTTAGATTGGTTAGGTTAGGATATGTTGGGTTTGGTTTCGCCTTTAGGGTGGGTTGGGTTGATTGGGTTGGGGAAGCTTAGTTGTTCAACGTAACTGCGCTATACACGACAACGCATCAGGATCCGCCCGCGCTGGTTCTCTATTCAAATGGGACACCCTATTTTCTAATTCAAAGAGATTTGGTACTAGGCTGAAGTCTAGCTGCATTTTATAGGCATGGAAGGTAAATACATGCAGTGTTATACGTTGGTGTTATGAAAAACGCAATTAGGAGTCGTTTGTTTGCGTCTGTGGCGAAAAATCCCTCTTTTCATGGCGCCGCAGTGGATGCTACTGGAATTAAAAACACGCGGGTTAGGTAACTTCAAGAGCTGCGGCTGCTTTGCCAGTAATTTCGAGGTGATGCAGGAAATTCATGAGGCCTGAGGGAATTGAAAACCGGGCGAACCAGTGAGAAGGCACGCTGGCTGCAAAACATTGCAGCGGCATAGGATTAGCGTTCCAGTCGTTTTGCCAGACCCCCCCAGAAAATTACGTACACCCCCCAAGAAAAATTGGACAACACCCGAGTGAGGATGGTGTGTGAATCAGTTTGGCTGGCTGCCAACAAGACACATCTGGCCCGTGTTATTGGCTCATCCTGGCAGGAAATTTGACCTCTTGAAGATCAATTTGTCCCCAAAATGAACTCTCAAATGTCAAAATGTCCTCAGCTCCCCAGACCCCCCGCCAGGGGCTCTGCCCCTTGGAACCTCGCTGGGGCGCTGCCCCAGACCCCGATTACTGGGGGACTCCGCCCCCCGTCTGGGCTGCGCCCAGATTTGAGGAATTGTTCTTCATGTGAATACAAGCAAAAATGAAAAAGCAATTTCTTTCGAAAACCCACCACTTTTGCAGGGATTCTTGCCCACAAAAGTTCCACATTGTTTGCCATATGGCAACCGGACATTTTTTAGGCAAAAAGGGTCGAAAAAATCACCCGAATCGAATGAAATATGCAGTCATGGTTCCTCAGGATGAAACGAACAAAAACGAAAAGATATTTTTGCCAAAATCCCACCCCTTTGACCCTTTTTGCCTAAAAAATGTCGGGTTGCCATGGCAACAATGGGGAACGTTTTGGGCAAGAACCCCTGCAAAAGTGTTAGGACCTATAGGTTTTCGAAAAACAAAATTGTTCTTTCATTTTTGTCTGTATGACTTGAAGAGCACACCTTTCCAAACACCATGTAAAGGCGGACTCACTGATGCCACAGCAAATCATATGGCGGGAAAGTGAAGCGGACACCCTCGCCGGGTTGATGGAATCCTGACTGTAGAGTATATATTCATAAGCCAGGGATGGAATAACGTCAAATTTTTAGACCGTCTAATTTTTTTGGGTCTGATTTTGCGTCTAACCGGAATAACGTCTAATCGGAATAACGTCTAACCGAAATAACGTCTACCGGGAAAACGTCTAACCGGAATAACGTCTAATCGGAATACGTCTAACCGAAATAACGTCTAACCGAAATAACGTCTACCGGAATAACGTTTAATCGGAATAACGTCTAATCGAAATAACGTCTAACCGAAATAACGTCCATAGGTAACCGAAATAACGTCGACCGGAATAACGCCTAACCGGAATAACGTCTAATCGGAATAACGTCTAACCGAAATAACGTCTACCGGAATAACGTCTAATCGGAATAACGTTTAACCGAAATAACGTCTAACCGAAATAACGTCTACCGGAATAACGTCTAACCGGAATAACGTCTAATCGGAATAACGTCTAACCGAAATCTATCCGAAATAACGTCTACCGGAATAACGTCTAATCGGAATAACGTCTAACAGGAATAATGTCTCCGGAAAATAGGTTTTACAGGAATAACGTCTATTTTAACGTCTAAAATGGCGGCGTGTCGTCTGGTGCAAATTGCATGCAACGTTGCCAGATATTATTTCACCTGGGTGCTAGAATCCGATAACCCAATCTAAGCTGACCCAACACGACCTAAAACAACCAAACCTAACCTAACCAACCCAACCAAACCCAACCCAACCAACCTAACCAAACCTGACCGAACCTTTACCTGACCTAACCTTAACCTTACCTGACCCAACCTATAGCCTCCTCAATTTCTGTGTATCTGGCATCTTCATATGTCGAAAATCTGGCAAAGCACTTTTTTCATGCCAAATTGGACGTTCCAAAAATTAGACGTTATTCCGGTTAGACGTTATTCCGATTAGACGGAATTCCCGTTAGACGTCGATTCCTGTTAGATGTTATTTCGGTTAGACGTTCGAAAGATTAGACGTTATTCCGATTAGACGTTATTCCGATTAGACGTTATTCCGGTCAGACGTAAAATTAGACCTAACAAAAATTAGATGTTATTCCGCGCACCCACCCTCGCCCACCATGCACAGAGATATTCCGATTAGACGTTATTCCAGTTTGACGTAAAATTAGACCTAACAAAAATTAGATGTTATTCCGCGCACCCACCCTCGCCCACCATGCACAGAGATATTCCGATTAAACCGCGTTATTCCGGTTAGACGTAAAATTAGGCCTAACAAAAATTAGACGTTATTCCACGCACCCACCCTCGCCCGCCATGCACAGAGAGACACAGCGAGTTGTTCAACATGAATCTATAGATTTGAAACTGTGGACAAGAGTGGGTATACGTTTGTGTTCATTACGTGGTACCCTGTACCGCCGAGTCGAAACATTGACACACATACACAGGTTACTTGGGTGTTTCATCCATGAGAAAAGTTGGGCTTTACGAAAACGCGGAATCTCGTCAGAGCTTCCGCAACCCTTGTGTTTCTCTCCCAGAATTTTGTGGCGCTCGCGTTTGCTGAAATTTCTGATTGTGTTTTTCTTGTGTCAGACCTATTTGTCTTTGCTGATTTTGATTGCTTTAGGAATCTCTTCCCATCCCGTTATCTTCCGTTTTGCATTTCCTTCGCTCTTCTGGTGCTCTTGTTGGTATCCTGGTTGTGCACATTTTCTCTTGTAGCCGTCACGTGTCCTTTAGACACGCCAGGCAAGGAAACAGTGTGATGTTAGGTAATACAAATTTCATTATTCAATCATGCCACGACACAATCGACAGTTTGACAAAAATCGAATCAAATAAACAGATTGCACAAAACATCCTGATCATTAATTTTGTTTTGGGCGTTTAAATTTGGCGTCTGCTTTGAAATCCTTTCTTTCACGATAATTTCGCACGAACGTCACACTGCAATGCAGATTTCTTATCAGTCGACAGATCTTTTGCCACTGATAAAAATTCACGAAAATGTTCGCAGCATGACTTTCACTCGGTCATTTTGCTTTGTGATTTCGAAGTGTTCAGTGACTTTTCTTCTGTGCTTGCATTTTTCGCATTCGCATAGAAAATTTGCAATTTCAGAACTTAGGTTAAGTGGAAACTTCTTGGGTTTTGCCAGCATTCTTGCCTTCTACGTCTCATTTCCTCTGCCATGGAAATTGTTATAGGCCTATTTTACACAGGAATTCCACAGAAAAAATTAGGTTGATTTTGCTTTCACAAAAAATTCATGGCTAGTAGATCCACTCCCTGGACTAGGTTTTGCCTTTTCAGTTCCGGTAGGCTGTTCCTTTAAGGGGACCGTTCTTTTTTAAATTGTGCCTGCCTTGAAAATTTTGTCATTCATGCTACATGTCAGTTTTTCTGCTGCAGCCCACTTCCTTGGCACGTAGGATTCTTTCTTGGCATTTTGGTGAAAATAATTGTTTCTTTGATTCTAGCATTTCTACTTTGATGCAAATATTTGAATTGCTGCATGTCATACGTGGCTGCCTTCTTAATTACGTTATGGCTGCTTCCTGCTCACTGGAGGATTAGGTGTCTCAAGTCTAATTATTATTGCTGCTGTTGTCAAACAGTTCTGCTGTCAATTGCATTCTTCTTGCTTGTGCCCAGCTTGCAAAAGCACTGGGGTAAGTATTGGTTCCAATTTTGTTATTGGGTTAGTTTTAGAAGTCTGCCTATTTGAGGATGCGAATCTCATCCCACCCAGAGTGGAGAGATAAAGTGATTACTTGAAAAATGTAGCGGGAAAACACGAGTTGAGGGTCGTTGAAGGCATTTTTGGGAATGGGGCCTTGTCCTTGGGTGTCCAAAATTGAGGTGGGTGATTGAGTAGGCCTACCTGGGGTTGTTGATTTGATTTGAAATGATTTGGCATTGCAAGTTACATTAATTGGGCTTGGTTTGGTGAGAGAGTGGAGAGTTGTTCTCCAGGAAAATTATCACATACCTACCTACTTATCATAATTTTGTCATCTCTGAGAAAGCAGGCCCGCTCTCTTCAGTCCTTCTAAAATTGGGATGAGCCCTCTCTCTTGTGATGGAGGCAGTTTTCTAATCTGACAGATGTGGCAGGCCTATTTGGAAATAATACCTCTCTAGCTGATTGAGCCATAAAATGCTTAATTTTGCGTGAGGTGGCATGGTGGAGCTCCAATTTCAGTTTTGTCTGTCTCAGAGGAAGTTATTGAAAATCCACTTATTTTTGCCAATGAGAAATGGAATCTATTTTGTAGAAGTCTTTCTTTTTCTCTTGGCTGTTTGTTATTTTCTTTGTCATTTTTCTTTTCTGGGGTATTGTGAATGAAGGTTGCTTTTAAGACAAGGGAACAGTGATGTGATGCGATGACCGAACAGTTAAGTATCATGTTTGCTGTGTTCCATGTTTGTCCTTTGTATTTCTCTCACTGTTCCTTGGTCGGAGTCAGTAACCAAGTTGATGTTGGGTACGATAAGAAACAGCCTTGGTTGATTTGGGTAATCATTCGTATAATTCAGAAAAATTGAAAGAAGCGAAGAAATGATAAGGAAATATGGTTTCATTTTGGAGAAACTGATCATGGGCATCATCCTGCATTTGTGCATCCTGTTTGTTGGGAGTTTAGAGAAATATCAGGAAATTTAGCTTCAGCAGGAACTTGTTTGTTTGCTGTCTTGCAAATTGGTATCTGCATCATTCCTTATTTCCTGCTTTATGTGGTTTGGTCCTTTCGATGCAGAAGTAGGCATCTATAATTACGTAAAGGAACAAGAAAACAAAGAGTGAGAGGAGTGGAAGAATCATTCTGGATTTTTTTTTAGATCGGGTTTTCTTGTTTTTTTATGTCTCAGTTAGCAGGAACGTTTGCATCATTGTTTCCGACTTGATGGGCACTCTAGTAGCTTTTTGCTTTTACCCTTGATCAGCCCGCAGATTACCTGCCATAGTTCGGTGCTCCGAAGAGTTGCCAGGGCGATCTTCTATTGAACTCCTGCAGTCACTTTCCACTGGTTTGTACCGGGTCACTCTTAGTGGGTCAACAGGTGACTCCAGTTCTTCCTCTGGTTGCCTGGACTGTCTTTGCTGGACGATTGAAGTTGCTAGACCAAGGCGAATATGTACCACGGACTTGAGTCATTTCATCGCAGCATGGGTCTCAAGAACTGAACTGGTAGGCCTCTCTTCAGAGTTTCCCTTCCTGCATCAGAATTCTATCTGGACTCCGGCTAGTCTCGACAGCGGAATAGACGTCGCTGAGAAATCTACTGGAAGCTGTCTTGTCGGTAGGGTGTATCGTCCCTCATCGTTCTTGGTATCTTGCTGAAACCATCTGAAATAAGAGATGGGACGACTATCATAATTGTTGGGAGAAATGGGGCCGGGTTTTATTGCCATTTTGTGTTTTGTGTATGATTCTGTGGGTAAATGATTTGTTCTCATTTGTTTCTTGTCCTTCATAGTTTATTTTAATGTGTCGAAATTTGTTCTTGGAACAGTGAGGCCAAGTTCCAGAAGTATAAATTGTCGTAATGAATATCGATAGTCTTTTCAGTTTTTAAGCTGAGTGGTCTGAAGGAACTAAACTAAGTTCAAGTGAAAAAAGCTCTGAGCAAGACAAAAGAACCCTGAGGTAAGAGGAACTTGAAATCCTACATGGCGCCCAACGTGGGGCCATGTAGGATTTAGGCCAATCTGGATTTAGGCCAATCATTTAGGCCAACGTAGGCCAATCATGTCTTGGATTACTTTTCAAGAATTGGGGCTGCGTCAAAAACAAAAATGGCCAGTTCAGACAATGTTGTCGAAATGGATCAGCCTGTAGTCTCAAAATTTTTTGCACCATTTGGAGAATGTGAAGTAGGCAAAATTGTTGCTGAGAATAATTCAGTGTGTGACAAGCCTGTATCCTTGTTGCTCTCAGTTCCGAATGATTTGGAACAAGTTATGGTTGGTTTTTGCGATCCGTTTGAGAAGGAAAGAGGTCATGAAGTCATTGGAGATTGCGATTTGCAAGTTTTGTTTATTGCTGCTGATGATGGCAGGCCTGATGCTTTTTCTGATGTTTTTGATGTTTCATTTTCATTTGAATCTTCTTCTGATGTTGCTCATGAGAGTGAGGTTGCTGTTGCAGGTGTAAATGTCTGTCCAGATAACAAATTGTTACTAGGATGTTCATTGGCTGATGTAAAGGCTGAGCAGAAAAAAGATCCCTTCTTTGTGGAAATCTACAACCACTTGAAAAGATTGAAGGATGGGTCAAGCTCAGTGAAATCAAAATCTTTTCGGAAATGCATAGAAAAATGTTCCGTCATAAATGGAGTTATTTATACCCAAAACAAGCAATATGGCAGAGTCATCTTCATTCCTCTGCATTTTGTAAAAGAATTTGTTAAAAAATTTCCCTTTAATGGATTTTTTGGGGAGGAAAACCCTATT
>JASGXE010018714.1:0-10200 GCA_030068105.1 Sinentomon sp. SZTP_YWyxl
GTAAATCAAAACCGAAATTTCAGAATAGATTCCCCAGGACCATACAAATCGAAATTAATCAGGGGAAAAAATTGATCCGACCCCCCATTACTGATTATGCCCCCCCAAAACCCCCCAAAATGGACCCTTTTTGGGAATTCATGGGGAAGGTAAGATTACATCATAGAACTTTCAAATTTTCAGGACAGGTTCTCTAAAACGACTTAAACAAAAAATTATCAGTGACGAAAAACCGATCGAGCCTCCAATTCCACGCAGTGCCCCCCAAAAAAATCCAAAAAAGCCCAATTTGGGGTTGTTTGGGGAAACTGAGATATTGAGATTTGGGGTCGTCGCATAAAAGCCATTTTTCGACGGCCGATTCGCAAAGATACACGGAACAAAAAATGTTCAGTAGAAAAAAGTCCGACGACCCTTCATTTCCACGCAGTAGCCACTCAAAAACTGCTAAAAAGCTTCTCGTTCTTTGGGGTTACGAATGTTACCATGGTGATATTGTGCGTTACCATGGTAACAGTCGTAACCCCCTGAGAACGAGAAGCTTTTTAGCAGTTTTGATAGACTACTGCGTGGAAATGAAGGGTCGTAGGACTTTTTTTCCACTGAACATTTTTTGTTCCGATTATATCTTTGGGAATCTGCCATCGAAAAATGGCTTTTATGAGACGACCCCAAATCTCAATATCTCAGTTTCCCCAAAACAACCCCAAATTGGGCTTTTTTGGATTTTTGAGGGGCACAGCGTGGAATTGGAGGCTCGGACGGTTTTTCGTCACTGAACATTTTTTGTTTTACTCGTTTCATAGAACCTGTCCTGAAAATTTGAAAGTTTTATGATGAAATCTTACCTCCCCCATGAATTCCCCAAAAGGGTCCATTTTGGGGGGTTTTGGGGGGGGCATAACTCAGGAATGGGGGGTCGGATCACTTTTTTCCCCTGATTAAGTTCGATTTCTACGGTCATGGGGAATCTGTTCCAAGATTTCCGGGGGTTGATTTACGGGACACCCTGTGTACCTATTTCAGACCTGCGGACAGATAAGGGGCGAACAGACCTGTTTGAGAAGGGTCTTTAGAGTCGACCTGACTGCCATCGCAGGATGGAGAAGAGTTTGTTTTATCTCTTCTCCTCTCCTGCTCGTTTCCTGTGACATGGTACCAGAATGAGATTTGGCTCAGCCGCTGTGGTTAATTTTCCAAAGCCAATA
This sequence comes from Sinentomon sp. SZTP_YWyxl, assembly GCA_030068105.1. Classification (NCBI taxonomy): domain Eukaryota; kingdom Metazoa; phylum Arthropoda; class Protura; order Sinentomata; family Sinentomidae; genus Sinentomon; species Sinentomon sp. SZTP_YWyxl. The sequence goes on from JASGXE010018714.1 coordinate 1,209, forward strand.
TTTTCATTTGTGAAGCCCTTTTCTGTCACACGCAGAAAGCCGTTTGTTCTCGTGGTGGCGCAGGTACAGGGTGCGAATATTGTTCCTGTTTTAAGGTTTGGCCTCTGCTTAGCCCCGTCAATCACGACGTGTTGGATATCTTTGAATTTTCTGAAAATGAGGTCGCGAGCAACGCTTTGCAAATATGATTGATATGGCTGGAAAGAATTTGGCTAACGATATTTCGTGATTCCTAAAAGCAAACTTTGCAGAGCGATGCCCCTGTAGTCGTATGTTGCTAATGATAACAGAATTTTCGCATGTTGCGGTCGGTTTAATTCCGCCCGTTTGAAAGATTTATTGGCGCCAGTGGAGGGGCGGACAAAAGGTTTTGGCGAGTTAGGGAGGTTCAGAGATGGAGGGAAGAACACTCAAGCATGATAATAACCTCGCGGCTGATTAAAAACTAGGACGCTTGCCAAAAGTCTTTCACAATCGAATAAAAAACGGGTGGCTGATTTTGCAAAACCAACCATGCTTGCTTCTGCTGTGATTGTTGCGAGAGGCACCTTTGAGAGCGCTATAATATCTACTTAGTTCGTCCGCCGATTCGATTTCACATATCCATGGGCCTTTAGGCTTTGTTTCCACAGGCGTTTTTAAATCGCGGCGGTCGCCGCGACCAGCGATTTTGCATTTTTTCTTCCGGCGACTTCGGCGCGACTCGCAAGCGACTCGAGCGTGCTCTCTGATTGATTATGCTGTTCATACACGCAAATTGCTGCGGCAGTTGGTGCCAGTGAATCGGAGGCACGGCACCATCTGCGTCAAGTTTTTTTGTAATGATTCCAGTGGAAACTCTCATCGCTCGCACCAAGCTCTCATCTTAAGCAGTCTGTTAAGGCAGGTGGACATTTGAGGGTTAGCATCTAATGGTGGTGAATCATAACCAAAATCTTTTCGGTGTTCGGTGTCCATATTTACACAGCATCCATAATTTTAACGATCAAAAACGGCCTGCAAAAGTTTTCTCTGTTCGAGATAAATATTCCAAACCACCTGTTTAAAATGAAAAATAAATTATCCAAAAATTTGTGTTCAACCGAAACCAAGGCACAGAAGGTAAAACACCGAAGTCATTGCGAAATGTAATCTTCAACAAGAGGAAAACACTGAGGAAGAGCAACAGCCCGCACAGATCTGTTCCACCAAGATGCCTAGGTTCCAAGGTGCATTGGTTCAACATCACAATGCATGTACATACACAAACCAAGATGTCTTGGTTCAACACACACTGCAAAAAACTCCGTGCACCAAGTGCACGCGTGTATGGACAACAAAAATCAAGCGCCGTTCGCCGCCTGTGGAAACAGCATCAAGCGATTTCCATTCACTTCAATGCAATACCGTCTACTCTCGACGACAATTTGAATCACTGGTCGCAGCGAGTCGCCGAGGGGCAGCGGCGACTCACGACGACAAAAAAATCGCCACGCCGGAAAAACGCCTGTGGAAACACACTCATTTGAAAAGCATTGATTTGGACACGCATTGACGGGTCGCGGCGACCCGCCGCGATTTAAAAACGCCTGTGGAAACGCGGCCTTACTCGTGCATGAGATAGTTATCCTCTGGTGCAGCTAGGTATGTCATGGTCCAACAATGGGTAAACTACTTTTTATGCTGAATTTTCCATTTTCGAATGACAAAAAACGATCAAAAAGCTCAGTTTGCATGCACATCGCAAACAGCTGTGGACAATGGCAGTGCTACTCCAGAGCTGATCCTTTACGAGAGCTGCCAAATCTAACGTCGAATCAGGGAACGGACTGCAGGTAAAGAATATCTCAGGAACTGAGAGAGTTTTTTTTATAGGTTTGGAAGGAGAGCCAGGTTTTATTGGAGTTTTTTTCGGTTTGGATGGAGAACACACGAACCGTCATCTAGAATGACCAGCGCTTTCAACCAAAAACTACACATCTTTTACATGAGAAAATGGCGATTCACTTGCTCTGGAAATTGTTAGACACAACCACAATATATTTTCAAACTTAATACGTGAAGTAATCGTGTGCCTTTTCTTGAGATGTGAACTTGGAAAACATGGAATGGTATCTTTTTAAAGTTAACGCAGGGAGAGATAGATAGAGAGAGAGGGGAAGAGCGAGGGAGAAAAGGAGAGCCGGATAGATCTGGAATTCAGCCTAACAGGCTATTGATTTTGGTACGGAACATCGATCCTCATAAGGATCCACTTTTACACTGCCTTCAATAATCCATTTGACCAACATGAAAGGCAATGCTGGTAAATAAAAAGAAATGAATTTAGAAAAACTATAACAAAAAGAAACCTTATCTGTATGGGAGCTCTCATAGACTGATCGCTGAACCACTTCAAAAGATCCGAGTGGAAATCAACAGATATGAAACACATGCGTAAAGGAAAAAGATTCGAATAACCGTCCATTGGGGAGATAACTTCAGGGCGTTTGAATCGAAAACCTAAAAGATTGGTTGAGGCTGTTTGACAGAGTCCAGTCAATACATCCAGCAGGGAAATATTGGAATGCTTCATTCAGTTTATCTGTTGTTACATCCGTATACAAAATTCATTTTTTTCATGCTATGCACTGTGAGTTCTGCGTATCGTAAAGTGTAAAGTGTAGAGTAGCGAATACGCGAAGATGGACCTAATTTTACGAAACCTGTTGCCGTCAGCCGTTGGTGGATAGGCATAACTCGGCGTCGTTCAGAACGGATTAACGTGGTCACAGACGTGTTGCTTGATGATCTAAACGTCAGTCATTGCGTTTTTCAACTGATAGAATGCCCGAGTAAAAGTACTTCAATCTCTGTTTTTAATGTAACACAAAATTAACAATTAACTTCTCTCGGATTCTTCATAACAAATGCATTTCTCAACAAGAAAAAGAAACTTAAAGAATGCACAATGGAAAATTATGTAATGGTGGCATTCGGTGCCATACAAAATGCTTACAGATTCAAAAAATTGGCAAGGATCGGAAGGAGTGGATTATGCAAAGTTGAAGTGCGAGATGTTCTTGAAGAATGTGGTGATGTCACTTATCTCAAAACTGCGCTGTGCATCCTTTCGAGACAGTCGATTAATCTCATACTCGGTTGAAGCGAAGCTTGTTCATTGGAATAAACATCCTGCGTCGACTCGTTCCAAGTGTCCCTCGACCAAGCAACCAATGGAAATTGTCATCTTGGAGGCTTTAAATGGCTTTTTGCCTAGTCTGCAATGGCGTGCCCAATATCCGGAGCTCTTTTAAAGGAGATGAATAAAACTGCGTGAACTTCAATTAAAACCAATGAGGACGATTACAAGATGATGTATAACAGATTAAAAACTTAGAGGCACAAGGCATAAATAATATGGCTCTGGTTGACTAGATTTTCGAAAGTGTAAAGGATCCGAGAGAAGAACCGGGATGAGCTCGGCGTCGGCTTATAAAGGCCGACGACGTTTGAATTTTGCAAAAACTGATATTTTTTTACATTTGCTGATGGCGACAACGCTGGTGTGAGCCAACTATTTGACAGGTTTTTGACGGATTTTTATTGAATTTACACAACTTTGAGAATGTTTATTTGAATTTTGCCTGATTTTATTGATCTTTTAATGAATGCTGACAAATTGCCTAAGTTGCCACGTGGAACAGGGTGATGCAGAAGTGCGTGCACTCTTGCAGTTTGTTAACTTTTCCAAGACTGATGCTAACAAGATCTTCGCAATCTTTTGCCTTCGTTTGGCATTTTGTGCTTGCTTCTGATTATCTCATACGTCTTGCTTCTGCCGAATCCTCTACGAACTGTCAATCTCTTCAATCATCGATGCATGATCTGGCCTTATTTGATCGTTACACCTTTTTCTCATCGTGCCATTGCTGCTATACATGGGGTGAGTTGCTGTTGCTCTTTTTTTACTGTTCTACTGCTCTTCAACAACATTTTTGGTCCAATTACATATTGTTTGTTGAATTGTAATGATGATTTGGCAAGAATATAAAAAAATAACAAAACAAAGAAATGGGCAAATGATAATAAAAATGGAGCCCAACAACAGAAAAAAAAAACACTTTTCCAAGAAGACATGCAAAAATCTGACAGCCCATTTAACTCTGCTTGGAATTCATTATTGTTTTACTGACTGTACAACATGCAGAGAAACCAGTTCTTTTGTTGTTCACTGTGTGATTGCCATGCGTTTTTTATTTTCTTGAATTTGGAGTCTGAGTCAGTACGCATTCACAAAGCTCAAACAAAAAATTCATGAAATCATTTCCGATACACAAATAATTACGGACTAAACTTTCAAACCACTTTTAGTGACTATTCCATTTTCTGAATGGAAGCTTATGATGCCAATGTATTTCGGTCCTTCAAAACCAAACGACGCAGTCTACTCGTTAAAACAATAGGTACCTAATCCAGGGCTCCCATGCATGCCCTAAAATGAAAAATGCGCATTCAAGTCACGGGTCCATCGGAGCGTGTCCTTCATGCATATACTGCAGTAATTTGTTGTCAAAATATGCAAGGGTGCTTGAGAGGTGTAACATAGGTCCTGTAGTGTCCTCTGCGTACACTGTTGCTATTTCAACCTACAGACTCCATCCCCTGCGGTGCGCAATGCACTGTAATAACAACACAAAAGAAAACTAATTTCAGACCAAAGCCTACTTGATCCCCCTCTGTATAACGAGCAAATAAGTTTTTGTATAATGGAAGTTGGTTTTGAACAACTGGGAGGGGGCGGTGCGGTGGTATCCTTTGACTGAATAACCATAGTTTCAGCCTCCCATGACTGCGTCTCCCTTCATATATTCTGTTCCACCGCCTCAGTGTAATAGAAGCCTAGTATCCCATTTATTTTTCGCATCTGCGGTTCCGGTGCATGCCACCGTAACTAATTAAGGATATGTGTCATGGAAATTCAGACACATGAAAAAACGCTGAAATGTCTCTGAAAATGATACACAGATTTCTAAATTCTGTATGGTCGCAAAAACGAAGACGTTTTTGCGTTGTCGCCTGCTTGAAAACAACATGCAAGCGAACGATGGTTGCGGCATTTGTGCCCAAAACAATCTTTCAAGTTAACCCTCACATTATTTGTTGGCATGAAAGATGTACTCAGTGAACCGTATACTGTTTTCCAGACAGTATACTGTTTGTCTAGACTGGAGGAAATTTAGATTTTTTAGACTACTTCCTGATGTGAGGCACCGTCTTCACATATGGTCAAACCGCATGATGGTACTGCTCACATGTGGTACCGTCTTCAGATATGGTCAAAGGTACCGTCTTCAGATATGGTCAAAGGTACCGTCTTCAGATATGGTCAAAGGTACCGTCTTCAGATATGGTCAAAGGTAGCGTCTTCAGATATGGTCAAAGGTACCGTCTTCAGATATGGTCAAAGGTAGCGTCTTCAGATATGGTCAAAGGTACCGTCTTCAGATATGGTCAAAGGTACCGTCTTCAGATATGGTCAAAGCTACTGTCTTCAGATATGGTCAAAGGTACCGTCTTCAGATATGGTCAAAGGTACGTCTTCAGATATGGTCAAAGGTACCGTTTTCAGATATGGTCAAAGGTACCGTCTTCAGATGTGGTCAAAGGTCCGTCTTCAGATATGGTCAAAGGTACGTCTTCAGATATGGTCAAATGTACCGTCTTCAGATATGGTCAAAGGTACGTCTTCAGATATGGTCAAAGGTACCGTCTTCAGATATGGTGAAAGGTAGCGTCTTCAGATATGGTCAAAGCTACTGTCTTCAGATATGGTCAAAGGTACCGTCTTCAGATATGGTCAAAGGTACGTCTTCAGATATGGTCAAAGGTACCGTTTTCAGATATGGTCAAAGGTACCGTCTTCAGATGTGGTCAAAGGTCCGTCTTCAGATATGGTCAAAGGTACGTCTTCAGATATGGTCAAATGTACCGTCTTCAGATATGGTCAAAGGTACGTCTTCAGATATGGTCAAAGGTACCGTCTTCAGATATGGTCAAAGGTACCGTCTTCAGATATGGTCAAAGCTACTGTCTTCAGATATGGTCAAAGGTACCGTCTTCAGATATGGTCAAAGGTACGTCTTCAGATATGGTCAAAGGTACCGTTTTCAGATATGGTCAAAGGTACCGTCTTCAGATGTGGTCAAAGGTCCGTCTTCAGATATGGTCAAAGGTACGTCTTCAGATATGGTCAAATGTACCGTCTTCAGATATGATCAAAGGTACGTCTTCAGATATAGTCAAAGGTACCGTCTTCAGATATGGTCAAAGGTACGTCTTCAGATATGGTCAAAGGTACCGTTTTCAGATATGGTCAAAGGTACCGTCTTCAGATGTGGTCAAAGGTCCGTCTTCAGATATGGTCAAAGGTACGTCTTCAGATATGGTCAAAGGTACCGTCTTCAGATGTGGTCAAAGGTCCGTCTTCAGATATGGTCAAAGGTACGTCTTCAGATATGGTCAAAGGTACCGTCTTCAGATATGGTCAAAGGTACGTCTTCAGATATGGTCAAAGGTACCGTCTTCAGATGTGGTGAGAGGTGCCGTCCTCAGATATGGTCAAAGCTACTGTCTTCAGATATGGTCAAAAGGTACCGTCTTCAGATATGGTCAAAGGTACGTCTTCAGATATGGTCAAAGGTACGTCTTCAGATATGGTCAAAGGTACCGTCTTCAGATATGGTCAAAGGTACCGTCTTCAGATGTGGTCAAAGGTACCGTCTTCAGATATGGTCAAAGGTACCGTCTTCAGATATGGTGAAAAGGTACCGTCTTCAGATATGGTCAAAGATACGTCTTCAGATATGGTACACCTTCGGAAGCAAAGATTTAATGTTTATCCATTTTCAGTTCGTACTCAACTCACACTGACGTCCAATTTGAACGTCTTCGATGTCTCATTGCGTTGGCATAATTTCATACGCAATCGTAATGTTCAGAGCCAAAAACTACGACTTCATATCCATGTGTTTGACATAATTTTGGCTTATGCCGGGACAACTGCTGACTGTGGAACAAATCCTAATAGGCGGAATCTTATACATAGAGAGAGAGGACGGTTATTTGTCTGTGGAAATTTACGCATCTGAATATTTCGAATTCCTCATACCCGCTTCACAGACGTTCGTGCAATCTTGAAAGCCAAGTGAGGTCTGGCGTTTTTTGACGAGAAACACTTCTTGTTTTGGCAAACAAAAGACAAAGACTATAAGCACCTTATGGTAAGAAAGCGTGAACAAGGATGCTTAATAATTCATACTTGTGCAAATATGTCACCCCACCCTTTCTGCAGACACTACTAAATCCACCCTACTGCTGTGCTGAATTGAATAAATTGCCGCGGCCCATTCTCCGTGGCCGTTTTCATTTAAAATTGTTTACATTTTAGCAGACGACGCAACAAAAGCGAGGGGTTTCCACTTTTGCAGACGACGGGGAAGGAAAAGCAAGGGCGCCAACAAAAAAGCCCCGCAACAAACAGATAAAAACGGCACTACAAAATACGCTTTTTGCGCGTTCCTTACACTCCCCGTCTGTATACAGCAGGCACTTTACACTTTACTTTGTTATGCCTCTTATTTATGCCTGGTTCCAGCCTAATCTTGGCCTCCGGAAGAAAATCCTCTTTCGGATTGTTTGACGTAAAGCGAACCACCAACAGGCTACGGTGTTTACTTTTCATTTCCGAGCCGAATAGAGCCAGTGTACTGGGTGTCACGTGAAAACGCAGCCAAAACTCGGTGCCAAGTGGATGGTGATTCTCAAAGCATGTTCGGACACGTTTGAGTCCACTGCGCGGCACAAAACCAAATTTCAGGAATTTTACAGAAAAGTTGCTTTTTTCAACAGCATCCTTCCGTCATGACATTGATTCACCCATGATTTCGTGCCACCACGATGAATGGGACAAGTGGTGTAAATGAGGGAAAAAAGCAGAAACCAAATGAATAGGCACAAAGTAGGGTTGTGCCCATTTAAAACCTAGTCCTCAAGATCGATCAAAAGTTTATAAAGTGAAACAAATGTCTGTTATTTCGCTTTATATTATCCCTCTTCATCCGGGTGATGTTGATAAACTGCAACAACCCAGACTTGTGGCATTACTTTACGAAACCCGTAGTAATCAATGCCCCAGATAAAGAGCGTAGGGGGTACTTGTGCCCATTCGTCTTTGTGGATTTTCATTCCTTTTGATGCAATCATGTGGTGCAACAGGGGACCATTGTTGCATTTCATGTGGTGATTAAACATATTTCCCCCTTAAGGGAACAAACCATTTGTGCCCTTTCAAAACATCTGCGATGGGCAAATTTGTGTAAAAAAGCTTTAATGGGGTTTGTGCCACCTGCAAACATTTCGAAATGCTCTTTGGCATGATTATGAAATGCAACAACCCTGTCTTAATCCCTTTATAACAGCCAACATGCGCCTGTCGCAAGCCCATAAATGGTCACAAGTTGTACTTGTTGCCTTAGTAAAATTGTCGAGACTGTTTTTCCGCAATTATGAATTGCTTCAAACATGCTTATGCCAACTTGTTTGCAGAGAAAGGTCAATGCAGATCAGCCATGAAGTACTGTGACATGCATTGCTTATGCGGAACCTAAATTATGAAGCGATACTGTTTGGCTATACCATTGCCTTATTTTCAGGCCATGGTGCAATACGTTTGTCAATTGTGATGATACAGGGATGGTGCACATCCCTGCACCATCAATGAGTGGTGCAGGGATGGTGCAATGCGTTTGCCTTCAACTCAGTTGTGCAGGGATTCCTACCGCCTCCCTGAGGTATGCGGCGACATGCGTGTATGGATCCCGCATGGAGACCGAATGTTTCAGCCGATTCACATTTCCCTCATTTTCAGCAGTCAATGTTCACTTTGTTTCTTTTTCAGTTTGTGGACACGGGGTGGGAAAATTAAACTCAAACCCCAATCGACCTCAAGCCGAAAGTGATTTGGATAGATAAT
>JASGXE010018716.1:0-11219 GCA_030068105.1 Sinentomon sp. SZTP_YWyxl
CTACGTCGGCATGCCCTCTGTTTTTGACTTTGAACTTTTCCCGCCATTTTGGCATGGTCCCTGTATCCGGGTAGGGATTCTAAAGTGCCAGTTTTTGAGAAACCGGCTGGAGATATCGAAAAAATAGGCCGGATTTTTTCGAATCTCCAGCCGCCCGGCAGGGCTTGGGTGACATACCCCCCCAGGCTAAATTTGGCCTAGGACACTTTTTTCCCGCCCAATATCGATCCTTTATGATGCCAAATGGCATCGTAGACAGGACCCCCATTTCGGAGCAGCAGGCGAGCAAAAAACCCCAAAAATTCACCCCAGATAAGCCTGCTGTTCGCATGTCAATTTGACAGGGTTACAATTGACACTTAGCAATACAATCTGGTGGCGTTTTCGACAAGATGTCAAAGTGGGGTGTCATTCCAAAAAAAAAAAAGACATTTTTTAACATAATGCAGAGACGAGATTCGGCATTGTTTTCGTGATGCCATATGGCATCATAGACGAGATAAAGGTTAATAGATAATAGTTTAAGCTATTGGTTTTCGCAAATTTGAGAACGAAGATGAGCTGCAGATGAGTCTTCTGTGTAAATGTCAGTTTGCAACGAATGCATGCAAATCTTCTATCTTCAGCATGGATTTTTAAGTGAACTATCAATTGCACCTTCCTTTTAAATTTTTTCAGACAACTTGAACATTGAAAAGGCTTTTCGTCTGAATGAGTCACAATATGTACCTTCAGATTAATGCTGCTATAAGTAATGTAATCACAATGAGAACAAGAATATCGCTTTTCTTGCAGATGACAACGCAAGATGTGTATTCTCACGGCATCATGATCACGAAATGTCTTCTGGCAATGATCACAAGTGAAGTCATTCTTCGGAAAATGTGTCCGAAGATGTTTCAGCTTATATTTTGGCTGCAAGCTTCGGTTACAGTGTGGACAAACAAAATATTCCTTCACATTGTGCTTCTGCATGTGGCTCCATAATCTTGCTTTTGTTGTAAACTTGTTATCACAAACTGAACATGAATAAGGCTTTTCACCAGTATGAGTCCTTATATGTTCAACAAGGCGGTTTTCAGTGACGCATTTAAAATCACAATGCGGACAACAAAACGGTTTACATCCTGTGTGGTGCTGCATTATGTGGAAGTTGAGATACTGCCATTTACCAGATCTGTAATCACAGAACTCGTATTTGCACGAAAAAGGCTTGCTGTGACATCTACTGTGCGTTTGAAAATTATCCCTGCTACCAGAAGAATAACTGCAGATATCACAAAAATATTTTGTGGATTCTTTAGACGCAATTGAATGTGGAGTTGACAACATTATCTGGTTTACTTCACGGAGAGGAGTTTCGTTGATAACACATCCTGTGGCAGAGTTGTGTTTCTGCTGTAACCCACACTCTAGAAATAAACAAAGGGAAAGAAAAAGGTAAAATGTCTCCAAAAAACGAGATGAATGCGATTCGTTTTGTCGAAAGGCAAAGCACATGGCCATTTTCGTACATTCTTCACACAAAGAGCATGTCAAATACAAAATATATCACACGTCAAATGCAAAATACGAGTATGTGTGCCAAGAGCGCTAATACCATTTGTGATGAGATGAAATAAATGGATAAAAAATAATGAAAATAAATAATGAAATAGCAGGTGTTATTCTTTCTCAACAAAAATGGTGTTGGCTTTTTTGGACTGACATGACATTTTATGAGAGAGAATTTTTACAATTTTTTTGCAGATTTTTTTCGTTTTTTTTCCACAGTTTTTTCCATTAGGAACCAACACATTTGTACGCTGGACCAACATTGATCATCTCAGCAAATGATAAAAAATTCATCTTTGTTGAACATGATCCATGTTGAGCATCACATGATGCAAATATGAGACGTCCTCATATTTTGTTTAGACAACGTTTTGTGTGGATTTGCTGAGGAAACGATGAAACAATTCAAAAAACATAGATTTTTCCATTCAAAAAGATGTATTTGCAATTTTGAATGCTGACAATTGACCTTTCAAAAATTTTCACAGATGGTATTGGCCCTTTTGTGACATGATCGAGAACTTTCATCTAATTTTCAAATACAAATTGCCTTTCATCATCTGGGCACCCTGATAGCAAATATAGAATGCAAAATACTGCATGTCAGATGTGGTTTCTCTGGTCGACTGCAGTGCTGAAAGTGCGTGGGAGCTCTGGGAGTGTGCGCTCCTGCCCACCCTGAGGGTGTGGGAGCGCAGCTCCCACATGCCCTGAACACTTTGCGACCCACAATTGGAAAACTGTGCAAAAAGGTTCCTACAGAGCTCCCACTTGGAGCTCTGTGGGAGCGCTTTTCGGGTCAAAACTCACCAAGTCCCTGCGCGCCAGTGTGCCCACGAAATTGCATTCAGTCGGACTTGCTGTCCAGTCTACAATTTCCACCAGTGTGCCCGCATGGAGCTTTTGGAATTTCCTCAAATTGTGAAAAAGCTCCCCAAATTGCCTCAAATTTCCCCAAAAACAAAAGGTCACTCTTGTGTACCTATATCACCAAAAGGATAAATATTTTTCCCACCTGTGACCATGCAACACTTTCCAGGCATTTTTCTTGAAAAATATTTTGACAGTGCTTTTTTGCGCTCATTCCCTTTCTTTTCTTTGTGCATGCAACATTATGCACTTTTCAGCAAGATTTTGCAAGAGTAGCTACCTAATGCATCGCGTAATGGAATATGGATTGCCATGACCCATGCATGGTTTTTCCTCGAAGAAAAAAAAATGCAACAATGCACAAAGAAATAGACAAGTTTGTGCTCAAATATGAATTTGAAACCATACGCATTGTTGTTTGCTCATTCATTGTCATTTGTCCAATTTTTAATTCCAAGTAAGAGCTGTTCAGTGGCAAAAGACAAGGTTCACAAGATTGGGCCAGTCCAGGACAGCACTTGGATGGGAGACCCCTTGAAGTTGCAGCCCGGTTGTGCTGCTGGAAGGGGGCTTGGTGGCCAAGTCCCTCGTCCCCTTCGGATGGGACACTTAACAGGAGGTTAGGTCAAGTCCCGTGTGCAGCATCACACTGTGCTCATTAAAGAACACCTAGTTCCAGTTCAAGACAAAGGTCCGGCAAATTACAATAACACAGAAGCCACATTTTACCCGTCAATGGTACTGCTTAGACAGCTTGGTGCCGGCGAACCTGACAAGGGCCTGTTCTGGGCAGTACGGCCGGTTGTGTGTGGATCGGCCTGTAGAAGCGTGGCTGCTTGAGCCGTTGCTCTGATACAGAGTGTGCCGGATGCATCTTCCAGTGTGTCCCAGCTAAACCCTAAACCGACCACAACACTGTGTTGCAAACATTCACCCTGCCGCAGCTGCAAGCGTTCGCATACGTAAAAACAAACAATCGTCTACAAAAATGACATACCCAATTTGAGAGAGCAGTGAACATTTCCCAACACAACGTCTCACACCATGCACGCCGTTTACAAATTATTGCAACTTTTACCTGGCATGCACCCAGCATGCAGTAATTATTTTCCTGCATTTCAACAAATTTGCAGTCTTCTATCTTGCGTGTTTAGTTCACCTGGTTACCTAACCAACGTGGATCTTATTTTCATTGCTGGATGCCAATAACTTTACCAATGTTTCTCTCTTTGAACTTGGAATTGTCATTTCTCTGCACCTTGCGCAAGCTCAACGCTCCACCCTCAGGATTTTTGCTGCACCCTCTCGTGTAAAGTGTAGTTAGTGACTCAAGTGAGCAGCTGACAATTTTTTTGTGTGAACAGTGGATGCGATAAACCCATAGAAATGCCCGGAAGCAAACGAGTAAAATGAAGCAGGCATGCAAAAAGACAGCAAAATCTTGCAAGACTCTGGAAGACTTTTTCAAAAATGTTGTTCATTCGCAACAGGGAGCGGTATGAATAACACCTGTTTAAAAATAAAAATTTACAATACTCGGAAGATAATAAAAACCAGCTATGGCATTAGAAAAAACTTCAAGGGGTTTTCTCAGCTCACAATTGCCAACCTGGAACTTGTCAAACATCAACAACTCAATGTTGACAACAATGGACATTGTCCATTGTTGTGCTGCTGGGCACATTAATCGACCATACCAATGACAATTTTCGTGCCCTGTTCGATGGGCGAAGTGCCCTATTTGACGTACGAAGTGCCCTCCTTGAAGGACGAAGTGCCCTGAAATTTTTGCAGGTGCCCTTTTTTGAGAAAGCGCTCCTGCCCTTTTTTCGGGACACTTTGAGCACTGGCCGAATGCCTCAGAGACTTCAGTTTTTACAACATGATCTTGTATATATAAGGACCATGTGGATCTGAAGGGTATCTCAATAAAAATGACAAAAAAATAATTCAAAACACAGATTTCCATTTTAAAGGGCTGTTGGAAATATGCAAAAAATACAATGATGGCATCCGTTCGTTAATTGGGACACCCTTGAGAAGAAGACAATTTGTCCAGCCAATAAAATGCATGGATTTGCCTTTGCTAGATCTGAAATGAGTATAAAAACATGGTTAGAAAGGGTTGAAATGATTGAATACTCTTTCAAAAACCTATAATCTAGCCAGGCGAGCCTTTTGCAATCGAAAAAGATATGCATGCTAATCGAACTTTGCTTGATAATTTTCTATCTATCTGGGTTACGAAAACAAGGAGCCTCAACGAAGTGTTCCATCTCTCTTTTCGATCCCAAAAAAAACACCCTAAAAATCACTGAAATTTCTCGCAGGTAAGACCATGGTAAAAATACAAAGGCCCCCACAGACAATGTCTGAAACCGGCGGAAAAAAATTAAAAAACTCCAGTTTAATCCAAAAAGGACAGCAAAGCAGTGAAAGTTCATCAGAATGCCCCTTGATCTCATTCAACAGCAAAACGTTTTAAATTACCACTCTGGATAAAAGTTCCAGCTAGTGATTTCAAAGCAAGCGGGATTCAAACGAAGACGGCAGTGCCGTGACAGCCACGTGATGTGCACTCACCCTTGTTGCATCCAGGTGAAGTTGCATTGAAACAGGCATCACCTCCAGTAATTTTATCTCCAGATTGATTTGGATGCTTGTCCATCTTTTCTAGTACCTTGAGAACTCACAGTAAACTTCAATCTGTTTTCATTAATTCCCAAAATGTACGCAAGATATGGAACAATAAAAAGTACATGAGAAATTGGTGGTGCACACAAAATGTTCGAGGAATTGTGGTCTCGAAACGTTTTATCGCAACCTCGAATTTGTCTTTGGAATGTGTGCCAGGTTTTGTTTCAAAATTTTGAATGAAATTACTGTGTAAAAACAATCAGGTCTTTTTCCTTTGTTCTTTCGCACAAGATTGCTTAGAAATTTGTTGTGCCTGATAGCTGGTGAGAAATGGTTGCTTTCACCCCTGAAGAACTACGTTTGAAGATTGCCAAAATGGGGGCTGTGCATCCCAACAGTCGGATTCCCTTGGACACCAAGGGCATATTTGATGGACATGGTGGCCTCTACGCAGGGAAATAGGAGGTAGGAACATATTCCGTCAGTAAATGTGGTGTGTTTGCTGTTGTGAGGAATTCGCATGTAAAAGTGGGACCTATGCCATGAATTGAGTTCAGCCCCTGAGCCTCTGTTTGGGCCCATTTTGGGGCCTTCGGGGTGCCACATCTGGTGAATGTGAATTGGTAGTCGGATCACATTTTGCCACTGAACAAGTTCGATTTGTCTTGGCATGAAGACCGACACATTGGTAATCTTTAAGATGCTTTTTCTCGAACAGCCTGCAAAAAATAAGAAATGGCTTACGGGCATGGGTCATCAAGTTTTTTGCCCAGTGGACCCCAGGACTAAAAGTGAACCACACTGTTCATGAACCGCACCATGTAAACGTCTCATGACCTAAACTGTGAAGTTGCATGAAGGGAAAAGTGGGATCGAAATTTTATGAATGGGGCGCCCAAGTTAGAAAATGGGACCAAATGGTGAAACGGCCCCATAATAGAGATTGGGCCTATCACAGTAATATTCATAAAGGTACAATTCCCAAGACTGATTTTGGAATCAGCATTATCCTTGGACCCCGCATCAACAAACAGAAGATGCCAAACTGAGAGACTGAATGTTTGGCAATTCTGGGCTTTGAAAGAGAGTTTGAAATAGGGCTGAGACAGTTAGGTCCCAGACCTATAGACCTGAGCCCAGCAAATAGATAGCAAATAGGGACGATAGCAACATTTTATTGAATTCCGATCCAAGAAAAGTGAATCCGAGTTCCTTTCACGTCCTCCAAAATCAAGCCAGCTCAGACCAAATCGTGGCACGTTTCAGGAACAGATTCCATTTGGCCCAACAGGTGTGTTCGAGGCAAACAACTAACAGGTTAAAAGTGCCAACAGACAGCAAGGGTAGGTTTCCTTTAATAAGGAAATGATAAAATGGAAACAGAAAACCACATGTGCAACATTGTGAAGTTGGGAATTCGGAGTTGTTACACAGATTTTCTCTGCACTGCATTGTGAGGAGACAATGGCGCAGGAGCAGGGGGGCAGCCGCCCCCCCCCCAGAATCAGAGCAGAGGGTGCAGACCCCCTCCAAACAATCATCTCGAGTTTCGGCCAAGAAGAGGATTTTTGGGCAATATCATTCGAAAAAGCCGATTTTGACATAAAAGTCAGCAGAAATTGGGGACAGTTGACAC
Organism: Sinentomon sp. SZTP_YWyxl; assembly: GCA_030068105.1. Lineage (NCBI taxonomy): Eukaryota > Metazoa > Arthropoda > Protura > Sinentomata > Sinentomidae > Sinentomon > Sinentomon sp. SZTP_YWyxl. Next base: position 6,698 of record JASGXE010018716.1, read on the forward strand.
TTTTTTATTCAAATGGGAAAGAAAATGCATGGACAACAAAGGAGGCCATTTGCAGCCACCAATCGACCATTTGTGGTCGGACAGGAATTACCAAACATGGCACCAGAGGATTGTCTTCCCAAAAGGAAAAGGATCATCTTTCATCTCAGGCAATGGGCTAAAGCAGGTAAAAGCTAATTTTTTTCCTTTTTCTTCTCTTTCATCTTTTTCAAGTGCAAGCATCAATTGCTTGTTGTGGCCTTCTTGGGCTGAGCCTGTCTCCAGGACCCAGACGGTCGCTTATTGTCCTCAGGACTTTGCTTGGGGCTGGGCGTCTAAACCTCTTTAGAGAGTAGTTCCACAGAAGATGGTGTCAGAATTAACAAGGAGCACAGAATTTCATCAAATAAAGAACACACTTGAAGAAAGGAATTGGGGTCATGAACTTTGATCTTACTGCTTTTGCAAATAACGAACCAAAGAGACAATTCCTGGTCCCCTGATCTTTATGTGTCCTCTTTGAGGCCCATCCCACTGAGTCTGGTTCCATTCAATTGCTCTTTGTGACATTTACTCTGCCAACACCCAACATGGGCCATCAAGCAGGAAGAGGAGAAGGCAATAATTATGATCGCCTTCTCCAGACTGTAACCCACAGAGTGAATTGTGACCCAGATCACATATACATGTTTGGTCGTCCCTGCGCGAAGGAAGGATTGCATTTTAACCGCAGCACATTCTGTGCATCTGTCTCCTTTTGTGCGTTTCACTTCTCCGATTGTGTGTCAACTCGACACTGGGCAAATTGTAGAAAAAGGACACTTATAACTTGGAATAATTAAGTGATGGCGAATGCAAAAATAAGTTCTGTTTGGCCGTTTCAGGATTGAAACAACACGAACATGATGCCGTTATTCATTGCATTTTGATAGCTGTGATGATGATTCACATGTGTACACTGTACGGATGTGTAAGTGTAATCCAGCCTGCATAATTTGTTTAAATTGCATTCAATTTGTCCTTGAATTCCTGAATTCTACATCCACAAAGTGGTTTAAAAAGGTGCTTCAGCACAATTCCGTGCAAAACTAATTGCCAGGAAAAATAACTATTCGTCAGCTTCTGGGGTGCTCCGCCCCCCAGACCCCCCGCCAGGGGCGCTGCCCCTTGGAACTCTGCTGGGGCTCCGCCCCAGACCCCGGTAACTGCGGGGCTCTGCCCCCCAGACCCTCCGCCGCACGGTTGCCTCCGGCCCGTCGATAAAATCTTGCCCCCTCTGCAGAAACAGACTTCCTGCACGCCTGTGAGGAGACTTCTTTCTTCACAACAAACATTGGAAGGCCTTTATTTGACAAGATGGGGCAACAACCATTGATGAACTTCCTCTACTCCAGAAGGTATTTGACATGCCAGACAGCTGAGGGTGTTCATCAAAAGAAAAAGGCCACTGGTTCTGGCAACCCCTCATCTTGGAAATCATCGGGGTTGATCCATTGATCCAGGTGTGCCATTCCAGGCTCAGACAGGTGGCAAGAGTCTGCAGTCGTGATGGGTGCGGGGCTGAGAACCTGTGGGGTTCCAAGGAAATTCCAATATCCGGTTTGCAAAGTGTCGTCGAAAGGTTGCAATTTGGCCTTGGCTTCTTATTTAACTCTTGTCTTCTTATTTAAAACTTGTCGGCAGCGCATACCGCGTGGCTTGCACCGGTTCCCATCAGAACACCGAAGTTAAGCAACGTTGGGCCAGAATAGCACTTGGATGGGAGACCACCCTTGTACCCCTGGTTGTGCTGCCGAAAGGGGGCTTAGTGGCCAAGTCCCTCGTCTCCTTCGGATGGGACGTTAAACAGGAGGTCCCGTGTGCAGAATCACACTGTGCACGTTAAAGAACACCTAGCTCCAAGTCCAAGACAGTGGCTTGGCAGGTTACAATACACAGAAGCCACACAATTTCCACATTGCTATCCGGTCATCCTGCGGGTTGCCATTAGCCGGAAAACTGGTGGCGCGGGTGGCTGTGTGTCGGCCTGGACCGGTGCGGGTGCTGGAGCAGTTGCACTGACCAGTGTATGCCGGAATCCCACCTAATCCAGCAAAACCGAGCACAGTAACACTGCGCTAAGCAATAACTCCCCCTGCCACATGCCAGAAGGCGTTCGCAGGAGAAAAATACTGATACTAACTCGTCTTTGTGGCAAATTGAATTGAGCCAGCAACTCCATTTGTGGAGCCAATGGACCTCAGTTGACTCCCTGACAGCACTCATAATAATCTTGCAGAAAATCCCAAGCCATCCTGAGCATTAAAGCATGTGAAGACAAGCTCGAGAGATTTTTCTGACAGAACATGCAACAACTTCCAGCAATCAAGCATTTCAAGAGGTTTGGCATCTGATTGTTTATGGAATTCAGTTTTGATGTTGGAAATTATGGGAAAAACAGCTCAATTTATTTTGTCCCAGTGTAGACGAGAAAGCTGTCCACATTTGAGAAGATGTGATCGAGGGAGGTGCTTGAGTGGGTGGTGACATGGGCTGGGGCAGAGACAAAAGATGATGATAAGGACAAAAGATGCCATGAACAAAAATGATAAGATTGAAAGTTATCAATGTAAGAATGTGCATGTTGGCTCATGAGATTTATGTTCATGTTGCAAGTAATTACGCAAGGAGTGTTCAAAAGAGCGAGCGAAACAGAGTTCAAGGACGCATAAAAGTCAGAAATTTATTAATCAGGAGGTTGATCGAGAACGGCAATTTTCTACTGAACTTCAAATCGTTCGATTGTGTCATGTGTGATGCTTCCAGATGAAATTATGAAATGAAGGAATGGGCCCTGACATGGTTCGAATCGAAAAATGCAAAAAATGCCATGAAAACGATTTTCAGATTAACATTTTTTAATGTGGGGCTGCATTTATCAAAGCATGATTGAAGCAAAATGCTCACGGAAATGACCTACGCTTGCAAACCTTTCCGAGATGTGTCATTTCTTGGTCACGAGTTGAAAAAAAAACATTCTGGGATCAAAAACTCAAATGGGCTTTAGCAGCCATTTGAGAGAACAATTTCCAATTTCCTTTTGCAAGTGGAAGTAAATGATTGTGAATTGAGAACAAGCTTTTTGAGGGGAAGGTCCAAATTTTTTTTGCAAAAACAGACAAAAAATTATTGTTTACTGTAAATTGCAGTGGAAAATGTTGGCCTTGTTATAAAAAATTGCTGAGAAAAGTGAATGTTTACTTTAAAGTGAAGTTAAATTTTCAAAAGTTATAAAATTGTTGAAAAATAGCCTTGCAAAACAATTGTTGAAAAAAGTTTTAATAATGAAAATGAAGTGGGTAGCGGATAACAGTTATAAGTTCACAGATAACAAGACATGCAACCCAGATCCTGCAATCACAATGTTGCACGAAAATAAACAAGTTCAATTGAACTAAAAAAAAACCCCCGCTTCATAAAATACGAAAAAGTTCACTGTCAACACAGAAGGGCAAGGAATGAAAAATGCAAAATAGCAGAAAAGATCCTCTTGCCAGAAAAGCATAAAAAACAACAACCGAGAAAAAAACAGGCGAAAAATGTTGACTTCTTCTCGGTCAAAGAACAACTAAAATGAAGAAGCACACCAGCCACGAAAAGCAAATGCGAACGAGAAAGATCTCAACAGTGAAGATCAGATCAACACCCAAATCAACCGAACAGCCATCAGGGTTCTGACCTCAAACAATTGGGTTGTTCCATTGAGAAATGAGGATTTTGCTTCCAGTGCCGAAGCTCGCGAAAATTTTATCCACATTCCACAGCAAATTTTATCCACATTCCACAGCAAATTTTATCCACATTCCACAGCACAAAAATTTGGTTTCGTCACATCAACACTGCAAAAACGTTGGGGCCCAGAAGTCATGCATCAAAAAATTTCACAAGGCACACTGGCAGGCTCAGGTCACAGTACCAACGTTCGTGTACGCTGCATCATCTTGGTCCCGCTACCCTTCAACGACCACAACATTCCCCGAAAATAAGAACTCTAATTCCGGGATAGGATTAATTCATATCTCATAAACAAGTTTGTGTGCAACAATGTTTCATAGATATTTATCCAATATGCAAGCAGAAAAAGAACTGCTTCTCCACGTGTCACAGCGCAACCTCGCTCCCTCGTTCTTCCCCCGCGCACTTTTGCCACCCCACAACTTTGCTGCATCACGTAAATGCATTCCTGCCTCTTGAATCCAGATTGTTGCATGACTTCTGACTGAACCCCACAGAAGCCTCCTCGTATAAAGGGATGAAAAATCTGGAGTTCCTCATTCAGCTTTATTCGGGTGTGCAGTCAGGGGTCGCATTGAGGGGGAACGGCGTTCCCCTTGCTTTCTGGAAGCGGGAACAGCGTTCCCCTAGCTAAAAAATTACCCAGGGGGAACGCCGTTTTCCCGTCTAATGATTTTTTAGCCATCGTGCATGAACTGCCAACTTTACGTACCTACCTAGTCAATTTTTTAACTCCCTGATAAGTGACATGTTGTAAGTGCCAGTTTTA